>NIZV01000548.1:0-13575 GCA_003947045.1 Fusarium ambrosium
CTGCGCGCCCTCCCCCCCTGCGCCCGCGCCGAGCCCGAACGTGGCTCCTGGATCGCTGCCGTTCACGCCAAGTCAACAAATAGTTGACACTCTCTATGCTGCGGCTGGGCCAATGCCTCTTGGCACCAATCCTCGTGTTGTTTAGCAGTAAAGCATCTTCTTTACATTCTTAAACATTTACCCATATTAACCAAGTGTAGAACACAAGAGGAGCGGGACGAGCTACGAGAGCTCCGTCACACAGGTTTTTTTTTCTTCCCAGACCTAGGTTAATGTTTGTGAGATATCATGGTAGAGGACCTGGCGTTAACTACCTTAGACATTTTAGTCCGTCACACGATGTTAAATCTCACTGGACAGAGAATGACATATGAGAACGCTTCTAGGATATTACGACATCAAGTCAATTGCTCATTAAAATAGACAGTAGATAGGAATAAATGCCAAATCAAACCCAACACATTTACCAATCTTTGACTTTGAAAAGACATACTTCACCATTAGCAGCCCAGAAGTAAGATATTCCTCAATTTATTACGTGAAACAGTCACTGAGGACTCCTCTCTACTCTACTTCAAACAAAAATGGTGACCGGTTTGCCACCGAGTGTCGATATTCAAGCTCCACCACTCCTTGAGAAAAGAAAAAGTGTCTACTTCGAGTTAACAATCATCCTTACATCTTGAACTGATCACTCACCCATCCATGTCAGGTCGACGAATCGCAATGTCAAACTTTTCGCAAAGATGTCGATAAACACAAGGCGATAGGGCCATTCCTCCGACCAACACGATGGACTATACACTGGTTAGCATGGATATACCCAAGTGGATATATCTTTCTCATCACAAACATTTGGCTTTCTCCCTATGGTCTCTAACTCCGCCAACTGTGAGGTAATGGTTGCTTCAATAATCATCAAAGCCGTTGCGAAGAAGGTGAGAACCGTTTCTCTATCATGGGAATCAGCTCTCGGGTCCTCGGGTTCAGGTCAGGGGGGGGTGAATACGAACGGTTTGATCGACAGCGTGCTCGACGTCCGCCGAAGCCGCCCTATGACGGAAGTGGCTCTTCTTGGTACTTGAAGGTTAATGTCATCTCTCTCATCGCCCCTGAAGGTTCTCTTTATTCCATACTCCCACTCTTCGACAATAAGCCGATCCAACTCATCTCGTGCAGATTTGGATGATGTTCTCCAACTCAGACCTGAACGGTTGAGCAGATAGTCAATGAATTCCATATCTACCGAGTGTTTGCCAAACTCTTCACCTAAATTGCCAATTCGTCAGTCATACAGTGCTGCTTCAAGGGGGTCTCCAGTTTGTGGGTATACTTACAAATCGACTTCGTAAGTTGGTGAGCTAGAAAAGGAGCCCCATGGACGACCTCGTAGCCGACAGTCCGCTAAAGAGTTCAGAAACGTTAGTCCATTGCCATGATATCAAAGAGTGGTGTCCCAAGGAGTAGCACATACCACACCAGTGCCGCCACAATCACACACAACAACGACATCCCCTGACTGGAATTAATCAGTAGCAGGTCCGAGGATCTCGAGTGCAAGATACAATACCTTGATCATTCTTATGGGGCCTCCTGGTGGCCGTTCCCCTCCACGTTGCGCCGTAAGCGCATTCAAGATGGCCGCATCCATCGGTTCCACGAGATCGACTCTGATCAGTCGGTAGACGTTGTCATCGGTCCACCCGTCCACCACATGCCACACCATGTCTCTGATCTGGCTGCGTGAATCCCAAGGAAATCCAACAGGCACTGAAAGAGAAATGACGATGTGAAAATATCCGACTATCTCGACCACAAGTTTGCTGTAAAAATGCTCCCACAGGGCTCTCACATGAGCCTGCAGAACTCCGAGAGCCTTGTCCCGAACTGGGTAAACGTTGCTGCGCAAGTCTTTCCAGAGGGAGAAACAGCTCTGTTGTTGAGTGGCTGTAAACTTGCGCAGTCGAGCGGCTTGTAAGAATGGGTTCCCCCATACTCCAGTTTCTGGGTCATACTGCGTAGGAATTTGAGAGTGTGGTTGAAATGCCGGTTGACTGTAACTGAAAATCTCGATATGTTCAATGTCAAAGGGCTGTAAATCTGCCCAGGACACAGACGAGAACCTAGAACACCAATTCAGTACGAGTGCGCCCGTCAACTTGTCTCAAAGGCACTTACATCTCACCCACGTCCATGGCGACGACGAGTGTCCTTGGCTCTACACGGGGTCCCAGATGGGACCGCCCATCGAGGCCCACCCCGAAGAAGAATTCATCTCGCTCCTCCAAGGCTACAAGTTTCTCGCGTGACAACTGTCCTGCATCGCTATAAGGATGATGCGAAGCTCTCTCGTACCACTTCCTCGCCTCTTCAAAATCCGGTAGCACGTGCGTGCCAGTCTCATAATGCCAGCCCATCATGTATTTCGATCCACCGTCGCCCTCAAATGCTCCCCATTGAGCGAACTTGAACGACAGTGCCGGGTCTGGCACAACCTGGTCCTCTCTGCTTGTGCCTGGCAGGAACCAGCGACTCAGGTCGTAGGCTGCCGTTCCCCAGCCCTGCCTTGCTGCGAGGTGATAATAGTGTATGGACTTGGCTGCATCCACGCGACAGCTCAAGGTCCCCGTCTCGTATGCGACTCCCATACGCCACTGCGCCTTGGAGTACCCCAAATACGCGCTCTTTTCCATGTACATGAAAGCCATGCTCGTGTCAGTGGGCAACAAAGACTCATATGTAGCCAAATCAGGCAGGTTTCCCAATAGGGCCAGTGCATAGACATAGGCGCCTTGAGGAGCATCCTCGTCAGCATTGTCCGCTGATTGCTTCAACAGGGCCAACCCCTTTTTTAAATCTGGCTCCTCGAAATGGCTCGAGTGCAGATATCTAAAGGCCAGCTGGAGGCTTGCCGCAGCATCTCCCAACTGCTCGCCTTTCTCGTAGTGCGTGAAAGCCGCCTCCCAGTCATCCCACTCTTGCTGGCATAGCTTGCCTAACCGATAATGAGCGCGCCCTAGCCCACCGTCCGCCGCTCGACGGTATCTGTCGAATGCCTGCCCAATATCCACTGTGCGGCCAAATTGTCCCAGCTCAAGCCATTTGCCTTCGTGATAGAGTGCCTCTGAATGGCCTTGTTGGGCCAAGAACACCATGATATCCAAAGCGCTAGTCCTGAGTTGTTGCTCGGTATCTGGGACTGGTCGGGGTTCTGACTCTCTGAGCCTGACCTTCTCAGCAGTCATTGCCCAAACCAAAACGTCACGGGCCCAGGCCAACTGCATTCCTGGATCCTTGGAGTAGAGAACACGTTCTCGGGCATTTTCCAGTATGTCCCCTTTTTCGTCATCCGATCGAGGTGTTTTACCATCGTATGTATCAACCCTAGGTATTCCAACCACTGGAGGAGGTGGTGTTCGTGGTGGTGTCTCGGGTCTTTCGGGTTCATCTAGGTCAATGGAGGGCTCCCGAGATGGCTCCTCCTCTTCCGCACTTAATACCCCGGTCATGTATTCTACACCAACCTCGATGCTGATACACAGGTTATCCTCCATGTCTCGCCGCTGTTGGGCAGTGAATTCTGAGTCCTGAGACAGCTGAGCCCTAGCCTGGTTGATACTCATGAGATGTTGCAGCACAGTCTCGTTCTGTGTGTCAAGCTGGGCATGAACTGACCATATCCCAATGATATCTTCCAATGTCAAAGCCAAACTGTAGAACCGATCCGAGAGGACGGTGTGTGTCTGGTGAGCCTTCCAGCGAGTCACCTCGCGGCCGATTGCGTCTGACATTGTTGCTGTGAGGCTGTCGGTTTCGTCTTCAGGGAGTTCGCTCATCTCTGACATTCTTGCCAAGTCGTTCTCGGATCCCATCTCGGGTGAATCAGAGGAGGCTTCATCATCCGGGTTCAAATCCCAAGGAAGGGCTCTCAATGCCCATGAATGAAGATGCTCTGCAATATGGTCATCTTCATCTGGCCTCGAGTGTCCACAAGACCGTTTGCAAAGAGGACACTCGGCCAATTGGACGAGCTTTCTCTTGCTCATGCTGCATAAGAGTGTCAAGCGATCATCCGGGCAGCTGTGGTGGGACCTCATGTGGCTCTCCCATAGCTCTTGACTGTCGAAGATGAATTCGTCGTCCTGGTCGCTCTCAAAAATGCAATCGTCACAAACCCAGCGCTCCTCGTTGTGCTGGCTTTTTATGTGCTTGATCCATTCTTCCTTGGTAGCGTACAAATCGTGAGGATCTGGACAGTCTTGATAGATGCATGAATACGGATTCAAGTCTTGTGCAACATGGCCCCTAGATAGAGGGTTAGGTTTCTCATCGGATAACATGTAGCAGCCACAAAACATACCGCCATCTGGACTTTGCTGTGTAGTCCTCGGGTAGAACTTGAACGCAATACGGGCACTGGAAACTGCCCTTCTTGCCGGGACATACTGGATAGTCTTGTTTGATGCCGGTTTGCGTCATTTTCGTCGCTACCGACATGGCCCCCTTCTTAGGCTCGAACGGCACGATGACAGGCAGGACGAACTGCGAACCCAGCTCTGTTGCTGTCAAAGTCTTGACGGTTAGAGATTTCGCAGGCTCTGGGGATATGGGCAGTGCTTCGATGGGGTCCACAACTGGGAATGGCTCTTGTGCATCGGCGCCGAAAATGCTTGGCTCTTTGGTTGGTTGAAGGACGGCATCTGGGAGTGGTGTAGGGACGATCGTCGGAGCTGCTACTTCTTTGCTCCTGGTCGGGACAGCACTCTTGCTGATGAAGCGTCTCGCATATGCAATCCTGTTCCTCCTTGTGATGTTGGCCTCGACAAGCCGTTGCTGGTTCGATGTCACGCGAGAGGGATCAACAATCCAGGAACGGATCACGATTTCGACAGCCTTTGGTAGTTTTTCATTAGTAGTTCGACTTCTAAGCTCGCCGAAAAGCTTTTGTTCGTAGGGCCCGACCAGAATCAGGAATAAGAGATGATTCCTCAGCTGGGTGTACTCATCATCGTCTGAGTGAGCTTTGAGATAGGCATCAGCTTTCATGTAGCGCAGTTTTGCCCCCGACCTCCGAATGGCGATAGATATCTTTGCTAGTAGCTTGAGGTTGGTTTCAATGTAGAATCTAGGGTCAGAATCTTCGGTAGCTGGGGTGTCCGCGGAGTCGCTCTTGTCCTTTGACTGATCGACTTCGTCCGAGAATTCGGACCAGGACGAACCACTTGAGCTACCTTCGGACTCGGAAGCTTCGTCCTCAAGGTCATCATGGATCGAGCCTTGGCCCTCATCTGTTTCTAGCCAGACTAAGCTCCTGGGTTTTCGATGCGACTTGGAAATCAAGACAAGACGTACCTGGTCGCAGACATTCCTTCAGCGCCTGTGCCAAACTATCGAGCAGGCCTGCGATGACTTTTTGGATGTCTGGTCGGTCTCTTAGTCGATAATCAAGAGAACTCCTGCCGGTTTTTTGCGCCTTCAAGCCGTGAGACCACCAGACAAAGTCGGCAGCGCGATCTTCGAACCAGTCATCGTCGGCAAGCGTCTGGTGCTTTGAAACATCTTGAAAAAGTGAGAGGCATTCTTCGGTCCGTCGGCAGAGCTCATTCGGTTCCATGCTCGTACGCGCGCCGGAGGGCCATCGAGCCTCTCGAGGTCAGTGCTGAGATGAGTTGGCAGGGTTTGAGGGTGTAACTGTGAGGTCAAGGGAAAATATGGCACAAGCAGATAGATGTTAGCTTACCCTTCCCTAAGGATAGCAACTTAGTAAGGCACATTAAGGATAATAAAATAGAAAATGGGAACATGTAATATCTTGATGAAATTAAGATATTATTTTAACTTTTTTTTTATTTATATTTATTTCTACTTTTACAATGAATCATGTCCTTTGTCGAATCAAATCAGGCTGAGGCTGAGAGTTGTCAGAGATGAGGGGTCGCAGGACTTGATTGCATGGATGTGTAGTTGTAGATTAGCCCCGCAAAGGTCGCGGTTGCCTAGTAGAAATGACCTCTCTTTCATCTCTGATCCTGAACGAGTTCGGCGTGTGAAAGACAGTTCAACGTTGGAGAATACATGCGGCGGCCATGGACAAGTGCTGGTTTGTCCTTTCCCAAACACATTTGGCCCCTCCTCAAGCCGACGAAAATGGCGCGTTCAAAGGGCCCCTCTGCCTTGGTCATTTCGTCAAGGACCTCAAACACCTCGACCATGTAATCAACACAAGCGGCCCGGAGCCTTTCCTACCGGATATGTCTGTCTATCATACGGGCCCCATCGGATTCGAGTGGGAGTCCAATAGAGAGCGTGGTTTTGATGTTTCTGTGGGAGCCGACGTGCCTTCTTCGGTACCGGGCATCAATGCTAAGGCGTCTCTTGGTCTGGCTCTTAAGAAATCCCTCGGCACCTCTTGGCAGATTGAACAGCTCGAAACTCTCACGGTTAATCCTACAAGGCCGTATATCAATCGATGCTTGGCGGGTGAGCAGATTGTCGAGTTCTTGGAGGACAACAAGTTCGGCCCAAAATGGTCAATATTCATCGTGACCGGGCTTAAAATTGTTCGTGGTAACTCTACCCAGACAACCTCTCACGGGAGGGAAAGAGGTGTCAGTGGAGGTCCAGGAGTGTAAGCTATTCATTCACATACCCTCATCCCGTTACTTCATCTGATTCGTGTTAGTGGGGTCACTGGTATCGCCGAAGTCTCTGTGCAAGGCGGTTTCTCTTCATCGACTTCAACCTCAACATCTGCAAAGAACACTCACGACTTTATTTGGGCAGTGAGGCTTTTAAAGATCACCAAGGGTCTCTTTGACAAAAAGTGGTCGCCGAAGACGTACACCAAAGGCGCAACCTTTGACATGAATGAACGCGCCAAAGATATTGAGAGCATTCTCTTGGAAGAGGGATTGGAAGATAGTGAGGTATTCATGACAGTAGATGATGACGAAGCCGACATCGTGATTCCAGCCCAGTTGGCTACGCCAGAAGATCAGATTTCTGCTTAAAGAAAATAATATAATTATAAAATAGCAACGTAATGTTATAAAAGAAAGCTACTATTATTTCACAATTTAATCGCATAGCTTTCTCATTATTAAGTTAGGTTCGTCGAATGGGACGGCCCGGCCCGCCAAAAGCCACTCCCATGTTGTATGTATAGGTCGGTAGGTAAAAGTAAAAATATGGATGCCATCTCTTTGATTGGTATAACCTGACGACGACTCCCTACTACGTAGAATCTAATCATGTCGCCGACCGGGACAGAATGCTCTGTTTTCCGTTTGATGGGCCAATCCTTCACAACACACAGAGCATCCATGCAACCAAAGTCCTGTGACCCCTCATTTCATTCAACAACCCGTCTCAGCCTCAGCCTCAGCCTGATTTTAACTCTTACATACATACCTACCTTCGCATGCCACTCCATGGCAAACCACAAACATGGCCTCTTCCGACCGGGACACTGTGGTCATCAACTTCGCGGTAGATGTCACTGAACGCCTGGCAACCGTAGCGCGGGGCGTTGGCGTAAGCGAAGACAAACTCTTCTGTCCAGCTTTAGCCGCCGCGCTCTGGCTAGTCAACCAGCACCTGAAGGTGAAGGACCAGAAACAATCCGACTCTGCGCTCGGAACACGTTTGTTAAAATTACTGAGTAATCTTGAGAGGATATGCAAGGTATGAAAACAGCGCCGATTGGCACGATCTACGCCTAATCATTCCCTTAGCCGCCAACTGGTTCAGGCCCATCCAGAGGACTAAAGAATAGCCTCGATCTCACCCATCGGTATCCAGGGCTGAGTCTACTTCGTCAAAACAACCGCAAAAATGCTGTTGATGGCATTCGCAAGCTAGCATCACGTCGGAGTCCTGAGGGGAGAAAGAAGCAGCAGGATCTACTAAGAATCCTCGAGGCCTTCATTAAACCCCTCGCCGTCGCAGATGAAGCGCCGAATCCCAAGACAAAGGCCGAGGTTTGGGTAGGAGATGACTTTACTGGCTCAATGCGGACCCTTTACAAGGTTCTGTCTTCATACATCTTTTGCAATGCCGGGAGTGAGCAGACCCAGATCGCAGGAAGGCTTCGACTGGCCCTAGAGAACGGAACAGAGGGCGACTCTCCAGCGTTCGACCTAATGTTCCTTGCACATCCACATCACGAGCTACAGGAGGAAGCCTTTCGATGGCGTGAAACCCGCATCGCCGTGGATCGCAGGTATGGGAACATGTCGAGTTGACGCCTAATACTGACCAAAGCTTAGAAAAGCTAAATTTGCTGTCGCCGGCGACGAGGATGTGAAGCTTCACATCGACGGCCCAACACACATTGCCGACTTTTGCGAGAGAATTAGCACAAGGGAACAATACCAATTGTCCCTCAAAGTATCAGGCAAACAGCTGCACTTTGTTGAATGGTGCGAAGGAGCAAGATCATGGGTGCCCAACACACCATCCGTGTCCCTGTCCACCATACTAAGGAACCACAAGCTGTCCCAAAAGATGAAGTATCTACTCTCCTATCTTCTAGCCAAGTCAGTGTGGCAGTTCTACTCCACCGACTGGATGGGTAAGGAATGGACAAAGGAGAGCATACACTTCATGTTTGAGCGCCGTCAGGGTGCTAAGAACGCCGGAGTTTATCTGAATGAACCCTTCATCTCTGCTCGCTTCGATCCAGACGGAAGCAACAACGACGCCGAGTTCCGACCGCACAAGTTTCCAAAGATCAAGGCTCTCGGGATAGTCTTGCTGGAGATTGAGCTGGGAACAGTCATCGAAGACCACTATGAAGAGGAATGCTACGCCCCTGACGGAGAGCTCAACGCCGATGCGGACTTGTACGCTGCCCTCAAGCTTTTCGATGACCCCGACAGGTTAGAAGACACTTTCCCGCTGCTGAAGACTGTTATTGGGGATTGTCTACGGCCTTCCAAGTTCATGCAGCACCGCCAGAGTGTTGAGGAGCTTCGCAAGGTCCTACAGGAGGATGTGGTAGATCATCTGCACACTCTCATAAAGCTATATGGTCAGCCAGAGAAGATTGACCTCAAGCCGACTGTACAAATGCAGACGTCACAGCTACGACAAATAACACAACCACCCCACAGCGCGCCTCTACTGCTACAACCACAAGTACCGAGGCAAGTTCCATTCATCAAATGACATTGCTTCAGCTTCTGATTGATCAAAGAAATGTCCTCGTACACGAGCAACAAGCCGTCAACGCAAAGTCTGTCACCTTTAACGGGGCTGTGGCAAGCTGGTAAGATATTCTGATGCGAACTTTGTCTATCCGAACTGACTGGAATCAGCATCACGCGAGCCTCATCCGAGGCTTGGTTTGATGAGCTGGACCAACTCAACGAGGTCCTCTCTTCACTACCAAACGAGATTGACCAGGCATATGAGCCAGTTCGTGTTGCGGTCATTGACACGGGCATCAATGGGAGCGACGTTTATGCTAAGCATATACGAGGCTACCGAGATTTCGTGACAAACAAGGATGACATAAAACAAGACAATACGGGGCATGGGACCAACTCTGTAAAATTGGTGTACAAAGTCTGCGCCGATGCTGAAGTATATGTCGCCCGTGTATTTGAGTACGATGAAGCGGACGATGACACGCAGGACCTGATGTTGAAGGTAAGTAACAGAAGCCGGTAAAACAAATGAGGGACTCTGATTAACAGGTGGTCAGGCAATCGAACATGCAAAGAATATCTGGAATGTAGACATCATCAGCATAGCGTCTGGCTTCGAGCGAGATCACGCCTTGATGAGAAGAGCGATTAAAAGAGCCGCCAGTGATGGGACTCTGGTATTCGCAGCGGCATCAAACTACGGAAATATCAGACAGGTCACCTTCCCCGCACGAATGCAAGACGTGATATGCGTCTACTGCACAGATGGTCGAGCCAAGGTCTCGCAGTCAATCAACCCAGCAGCCCAAACCACAAAGTCCAAGAACTTTGCCATCCTTGGCGAAGGTGTCTCGGTACCGCCGTCAATAAAAGAACAGGTTACAGGGACGTCAGTAGCAACGAGCATCGCGGCTGGCCTGGCCGGACGATTACTCGATTTTTCACGACAGAAGGATTGTCGACAACGAATACGGTGCGTGGGAAACTTGGCGAGTGTAGAGGGTATCTCTGCGGTGTTTAGTCATATGGCGAAGGGAGCCGAGGACTATAGGTATAACTGCGTAGTACCGGGAAGACTCTTGCAGCACTTGGATGAGGGTGAAGGAAGGGCGATGAAAAGGGCGAGGATATGCGAGAGACTTTCGACAGCGTTGGAAAATATTGACCTGGATATATAACATATACCCAAACATCAAGGTCTCAAATTAAAATATTCGAATCATTTTATGAGAGTATACTCGTTTTTAGACAGGTATGTTACAATACTAAGCATACCTCTTGTCCCATTCTTGACCTCCTCTATGCCCGGAACAAGATGGGGTCGGGACGCCGGGAAGAGTGGGCCTTGCATCCGGGGCGGGGTCTTGGCACTCGGAAGTCTTCCCGGTCAATCGGGCTCACCAATGGATAGTTATTGCTCAGGTGTATCAAGACGCTTTGCGTCGCTGAAAATACTTTTGATGATTTGAATCCGTAATGCTTTCAATATAGGGTAACTTGGAGTACTAGATCTATTGTGGATATTAGTGGCGGTGAAAATGTGTTTAGGGTCGATGAGTAGTTGGTTGAACGCTGAAGGAGGATCTCGTTGAAACCTAGATTCCTCTAACCGCTCCCGCCAAGCGAGTCTCAGGGTAAGTCAATATGGTGTGATACTATCTTGGCCTGTCATCATTTCCATGTTGCTGTTATAGAGAACCGAGTGTAACTCTTCAACACCATCATCTGTCCCTACGTCCCGTATTCCCGTCGTTCAACTCCGACGAACCACCTGGGCTGATACATGGGCACATCTTCTAGAAAATTGAAACGCGGTAAAACCAAATCGTTTTACACGCATTGTAACTATAGACAAGTATTCTATAATACCCAACGTAGCATCCCGCCCGTCTCCAAAAAAAACGTGGCAAGCAAAAACAGTGTTTGTTTTTCGCCTAAATGGAAAAAAACGCTCGTCCCTAGGGTAGGCAAAAAAATCTCAAACACCATCTGTTACAGAGGGATGCCCCGTTTCATATAAACTTGAGTTGATGGATAAGCTTAACAGGCATAGTTCAATTGCCCTTTAAGGGTTTGGTTCATGCTTAACCACCCTTGGGAATCTTGATCTCTTTTTAAAATTATGCTTGCTTTGACTTTGAGGAGGGGACCTGAAACCGCATTTGGCTGGCGTAGCTCTCTTCACTTGAGCGTTGCAATAATATCAAATTCTGGTAAACACCATCAACGGAACCAGTTTCACGGTCGCAATGTAAACACCGAAAGTGGTGTGAGATTCACAGCATAAGAAACAGAAAGAAAACTCTTCGAAACACCGTTTTGCGTCTTTTTTGCCTCGTTTACCATGTTGATCAATGCTCAGCGGCGTATGTAAGGAGACACATTGTTTCACCGCTGGCTCCTCTTGAGGCCGCCCAGAGAGAAAAAAAAGAATCTCCCTCCAGTCGGATCAGATGATTTTTTCTTTTGTGACGTCGTTTCAGGTGGGAAGAGCGGTGGGTTCGTATATCGCCAAGGGAAAAATGAGAACAGTAGAAAATTGTTATTGGGGGGTTTAGTGGCGATGATCATCAGGGGCAAACGAAGAGAGCGAGCTCAACGGCGCCAACGGCCTTGAACAAAGGAGAGAATCCGACAGGAGGAGGTCAAGGATAGAGTGCTGACATGGGTTCAGGCGGTCCTCTTCCATGGGGGATTGATTACAGGGATCATTGACTAGGGGCTGGGCTAGGCGCTAGAGATTTCGACAGGTGATTCTTCGTCATTGGAGGGATCTTATTCAGATCAGGGGCCTAACGAGTTTCACCGTCTCAATTGTCCAATAATGGATCCGCTCGCCGTGAGGCTCAAACCGAGGCGCCGGGGAAGAGGCACTCTTTTGGTGTAGAAGGGAGAGAGGCGGCGGGCCCCCCCCAATAGGCGACCCAGGTTTCAATTTCCGCCCGTGACATTTTTTCCGTCTATCAATGTTCTTCTCAGTATGGGGAATAGGGCCTGCACGGCCACCACACCCCTGAGGGCATCTCGAGTTGAGGCGCTGCAAGGGGGCCGGAGCTGGATTCCGTCTACCAACAGCCCTCTGGCGCGGCGGGAGATAGGCGTAGAGCTCGTCCCAATTCGATCTAGATTGCGTGAAAACTGCCGTTCCGAGTTCCTCCATTCGCTTAGGGAGAAAAGCTCAACTGTGGCACCGGGCAAACTCGACCTGGGCACACACACACACCATGTCAAGTGTGTGTTGACGAGATGAAAGGTGATCCTGGCGTTTTGCAGAATCTGTGCGGAACGCTCGTCTCTTTCTCGTTTTCGTCTAGTTGGGATAGCAAGGATGTGGCGGGGACTTGTCCATCACCGAGGCTTCCATGGAAGAAGCCCCATCCATCTCTTGATATATAAGTCGAGGTGAACCTCCCTCCTCTCACAGCCTTTTCTTTCCCTCCTCACACTCGTCCTTGCAAACACAATCTTTGTTGTTGTCCTTCATTCTCTTGTTTCTCACTTTCTTTCTATTGGCTGTGCCAAACCTTCATTCTTTGAAATTACCTTGAAGCTCTCGAATCTTTCCCAGCGAATTCACACGCTTCATCCAATCCTTATATCCAACTCAACATCAAAAGCAAAAGCCACAAACCATTCAAGATGCGTTTCTCCGCTGCTTCCGTTTTGGCCATGGCCAGCACCGTCTCTGCCCACGCCCGCATGTACGGCGTCTGGGTCAACGGCGAGGACCAGGGTAACGGTCAGAACGTCTACATCCGAACCCCTCCCAGCAACAGTCCCGTCAAGGACCTGAGCAGCGCCGACATTGTCTGCAACGTCAACGGTGGCACCGCTGCCCCCGAGTTCGTCTCTGCCGCCGCTGGTGACACCCTCAGCTTCGAGTGGTACCACGACAACCGCAACGACGACATCATCGACAAGTCCCACCAGGGTCCCATCATCACCTACATTGCCCCTTACACCGAGACCGACGGTACCGGTGCCATCTGGACCAAGATCCAGGAGGAGGGCTATGACGGCTCCAAGTGGGCTGTTGACAACCTCATTGCCAACGGTGGCAAGATCGACTTTGATCTTCCCGCCGGTCTTAAGGCTGGCAAGTACCTGATCCGCCAGGAGATCATCGCTCACCACGAGTCCGACGCTACCTACGACCAGAACCCTGCTCGTGGTGCTCAGTTCTACCCCTCTTGCGTCCAGGTCGAGGTTACCGGCTCTGGCAGCGCCGTCCCCGATGAGGGCTTCGACTTCAACACTGGCTACAAGTACTCTGATGCCGGTATCCACTTCAACCTCTACGGTAGCTACTCCAGCTACGAGATCCCCGGACCTGCTGTCTGGTCCGGCTCCAGCACTGGTTCCGGCTCCGGCTCCGGCAGCTCTGGCTCTTCTCCCTCTGCCTCTGCCCCTGTCGCTTCCGCCCTGC
>NIZV01000549.1:0-13564 GCA_003947045.1 Fusarium ambrosium
AACCAAGTAAAAAAAAGGGTCCAAATTTTGCTTTACTTGGTTGTTGGACACACTGGTCTCAAGCACGGGAGGGCCATAACGTCGGACCCTGGGTCACCAGATGAGAGGGACGATTGCACAGGGAGCTCAAAGCATCCACAATCACTGAAGCTAGAAAATGACCAGGAAAGACGGTCCTCTGATCGTTTTGTCACTGGCTTCTTCATCACCATCGATGTGATTTCGCTAGCCCTTCTTTAACTTGGCCCAAATGACGTCTTGGACCGGTGATTGTGTCAAAGCCGCCGCGCGAGAGTTCCTATCCTCGAAGATCCATGCGGGCCAAAATTGATAGCCCTTGTTCTTGTGAATGAGGTCGTCGTAGTGACCGAAATTCCCATGTGCCGTAGGATAAGCGACGACGCTGGATTATATATATGCCATCGGTCACGACTCCAGCCTGACGAAGCATATCCTTGTGTATGGAAGAGTTATAAAGCGTTGTATATAGTAACGAGGAATGAAATGTCAAGATAGAGATTCTGGCGATGTCGGAGAGTGGCCTTCGATGAAGTGAACCACTGCATAAATTATCCACAATCGCTGAAGCTAGAAAGATGCCGGCAAGGAAGAATCATTCCCTGGAGAGGTCTGTCCCGGACTTCTTCATAGCCATGGTCGTTATCTCACTAGCCGCCGCCTTTGGGTCGCCGTGAGAAGGTCGAGCCACATGACATCTTGATAAGACTGCGTCAATGAAAGGTGGTGGGTGGCGCCCTCAAATGTCCACGCGGGCCAGAACTATCCCTTGTTGGAGAACCGATTTCGGGGTGGGATGCCTTCCAATGGGTGCCGAAGGGGTACTTAAACGGTGGCAATCGATCGACGAATTTTGCGATCTTCAACACCTGCCCACATGGCTTAGAACCTCTTTCATGCCGGGTTTATGACATGTAATATATAGAACCAAGTCGAGACGGGGCCAACATTGCAAAGAGCCTTTGGTCAACCAGTAAACATGAGCGTCATTCACTAGGCTGGTAACCGGATGCCTGGTGTGCTAAAGTGCTTGTGAGAGGCATTGCTGCGCTGAAAACGACAACAACGAATACCCCTTCACTGCCGCACTGCCGATCAGCGGCGGTAGACAACCACGCGGTCGTAAAAAAACTTGAGACACCAGGACGGTTTCGCTTAATAAAGAATACTCAGTTTATAGCCTAACTATGAGCTAAATAAGAGATAAAAATAAGAAATGATAATATAAATCTTTGAATAGTTTAGATAGTTATCTCTAATATTTTTATTATATTTTATTTAGCGAGACTTTTGCGTTTAAAACTAGAGATAGTTGACTTCAATATCTCAAGTTTTTTTACGACCGCGTGACAGCCAAGTCCGCTCGCTGTGCTTGATCCTCACCCTCTTGTGGGAGGTACTGGCGCGATTGATCGAACAGCGTTGACTGATCTGCCTTGGCGACTTTATACGTTGTTGTCTTTCTGTTTGGTCAACAGCCACCAGTTAAGGTAAACATCTCATGATCTCTTCCTTGTGAGGCCAGGTGAGACTGGGAGGTCAGAGCATCTTGGGTTGAACTCAGGGTGAGAAACACCCATGGTTCATGGTGCAGGGAGCTCCGGGGTTCATCATTTCGCCCACAACCGATGTATATATAGGATGTTTTTCTTTCAGCACTGGACGGGCAAAATGAACGAAGATGCTTCGCGTGGGGTGAGAAGTGAGAGACCCCGACCCTGGATCCAGGATGGCGCTGTTCGGATACTCTCTAACAGTCCTCCCAGAACTATATACAACGGTGACTTTCTTTTCCGTTGACAGTGTGTAATAGCAAAATGAAAGGTATCCGGACGAACCATCCTTGCTACTTTGGAGGGACGCCAGCGCACACCGTGAGTGCGTCCTCAACTAGGTATACTCGAACGATGTGTGATGTGCCAAATGCTGCTTCCCGTGCTTTGTTGATCGTGAAGAATTTGTGCCACAGCAACACAGACCCGCTGTTTCCTTTCTGTTCTGACCACAGCTAATTGTCTCGAACATTCCAAGGAGATGCTCTTTGCTGAGATCGAGCGAGGTTGGAAGATGATAGGTAGCTCCGAGTCTAAGATCACCCACAGCCGGGGGTTCAGAGTAAGGAGCTCACTCATTTTACCAGCGGGCTAGGATATATATATCGGGTGTCGTTCTTTCCGTCGCGGCAGAAACGGGCGCGAGGATTGAAGAGGGGGAGTGACCGGATCGACTGAGATGCCCTAAGTCACAATCAATTGCGATGTGCAATCATCTGGGTAGTATATATGTGGATGTCTTTCCTCTTGGTTAACGATGTCTAATAATGGCGAAGAGGCATTCGACTGCGAAAGATATCTGGTCCTATTCGTTGAACAGTCTCAGGCCTGTTGCGGTTGAAATCGAGCTCAATTCGACGGTTTCGGTCTCCGAGGAGTAAGGCACTTCTTACTGGGTATATCGGGGGTCTTTCGACTCCCGTATCCGAGTTCTATAGAATGGTTCGAATCATTGTTGTTCCCGGCTGGTCTGTTTCCATGTGTTGAACTTCCACCCTGTGGACAGTGGGAGCGTTCAACTTTAGGACCTATCGCCAGATCATGTCTTTGATCTCTGTAGGTGGTTTGGGAAATATATAAAAAGTTTGTAGGCTTTGGTGTCGTTTCTGAATAGATATAGGTGCGGTTAACAGTCTCTGATCATACCGAGTAGGACTCTTCCGTCGCTCGATATGGACGAGCTGGGGCTCGGTGACTCTGATCGTGAAGTGGGATGAGTATGTCGCAATGTCACTGGTATGGCTGTCGTTAGTTTTACGTAGAAGAGATTGGCTATGGCTAAAATCATGGATTTGCTCTCATTAAAAAAATGAGCTGTCGCGAAAGCAAATGAACTTTTTGAATTAAATACATGGACGCAATGATAGAAAGACTCACCGTGTCCTGCTCAGCTCCCCCAAACCCATTCCATCCTACTTCAGTAGTTGATTCTCCTTCTGGTTGCCAGCCGATGAGCCCTTGGAGGTAGTGTTGAAACTGGCGTTGGACTGAACCGCCTGCAGAACTGGATTATTCTGCATAGCTCGATTGGGGTTCATCTCAAAGCCCATGAATGAGATAGCGGGGTGGTTGCGGAGGGAGTACCACACGTCCAAGCCATGCTCCCAGGTCTCATCCACCTCCCAATGGACAGCAAGCACTCTCATCTTGTCGTAGAGCCTGTTTCGAGAAACATCGCCGTAGTAGTTGCGGCAGGCGTCAGTGAGGGCGGACTGGAACTCGGCAATGGTCATATGGGATGGACTCCAGGCGTCCAGAGGGTGGGTGGGCGTGAACGCCATGGTTGCTATCGTGATGGGATGGAAAGGGAAGACAGAAAAATAAAGTTTTGGGTCTGTATGGGTCTAAGTGTGTGTGCGTGCGTGTGTGTGTGCAGATCGACCCAAAGATCTGAAGTGTGATGAGGAGGATGAAGGAAAAGAATTCAAATCTGAAATCAGGAGCGAGGAGATTTATTTCTACCCATTCAAGGCTTAAGGCTATGATTCACGATCTTTAGGATTAGGTGACAAAAGAGGATTTGAACCTGGTGTGATTCAGAATCTTAAAACTCTGAAGCAGGTACGAAGCTGTGTTGTTATCGTTGTTTAGGTGCCTAACAACGCAGAAGACTCCAAACAACCTTCAGACCATGCAATCCAGGGCTGCGCCCAATTCGATTTCAGTCGCCTTTTTCAGGCGATTGAATTGTGAACTGTCAGAATTGAATTGATGAGGCTATTCGGCAGTTTGAATTGAACTAATTGAATTGCATTGATGGCGGTTAGGGGGGTCACGTGTAGTTTCCACTATACCCGATTGGGAAGGTTAACTGAGCCGCGAGAATAGCACGTGACACAGCACGTGACCACATATACGGCTACTTTTTCTTCCCCTCCTGGTACGATGTCTTGAAGGGGTGATGAGCTTTTCGACGCGGGAAAGGCCATGTTTTGGAGTAAAATATATATAATGGGAACTGGATGGATGGAATGGAGGAGAGGACTGAAGGGGGCGAGGTGCGGCTTTTATACTTGGCAATGGGATGGTGTTTGCGGCTTGGATACTTGGTTGGAAGTCTAAACACTTAGCTGTGCTACGTGAGATGAGTGTGCTTCAAAACATGGCCTTAAGCAGAGGAGCAAATCCCATGCCTAAGAAATCAAGATCAATCAAAAAGAGAAGGGACGTTGTTGATGACGATTGCAGAAACGAACTGGATCAAGATATCACAGTAAAGCGACAATTACAGCCCATATTCCCTTGCACGCAAATGTTTCGCTCCCTTGTACCAGCGTGAAATGATCAGGTAAACATCAAACATAAGCCCTAAACAGATCAACGAGAACCCACAAACTCGGAAAATCTCTAAAGTCTCAGCTCTCGACCTCCTCCTCTTCGCGCTCGCGCTTCTCGCCTCCAGGAGCAGTGAGAATACTCAGAACCAAGGCGGAGGTATCCGTAACTTTGTCGACCCGACGATCCAGCGTCGTGATTTGCTCGCCCAAAAGCAAAACTTCGCAATCGACCTGCATGGCCCTCTCTTCAACCCTTGTAGTCTCCATCTCAACAACCGCGATCTTGTTGGTGTAGGTATCGCATACAGCCTTGACCATGTCTTCAAGTCGGCTGAACTCGGCACGAACATCGTGAAGCTCCTTGCGCGTCTGCTGAAGATTCTCGCGCGTCGTCTTCAGCTCCAGTTTGAGAAGTTCGACATCTTTGTTGGTGGGAGTGACTGCGGCCTTGTGGAGAAGAGTTGGGGCGTGTTCTGTAACGGCTTTGATGATGGATGTCGCATTCGACTGCGCGATGGTTTCCTTGAAGCCGCGAGCACTGGTCTTGACCTCACAAAGAGAAGGAGAATCTGGAGACACCCCGAAGAAGAGCATCTTCTGGCGACTGAGGGGTATACCTTCCGGGTAGGAGACGTGGGTGGCCGGAAATTCGACGCCCCAGAGAGTGGCCATGTCCTTGCGGATGGGTATGAAGCTTGCGTGGTCAGGACTCCAGCGGATAGCCAAGAAGAACCAATAAGGGTAGTGGAGTTTCTTCTGGTAACCATCGGCTCCTCGCAGTGCCTTATAGAAAGGGTGTTGTTGAGGGGAAGGGATGGACCGTGACTTCTCCCATGCATTGGGCAAGAACTCGGCCAACTTGTGAGCAAGCGATCTTTCCATTTTGTGCTTCATGCTATGGAATCTACTCAAGATATTTCGAACGATGAGCTTTTCTTGCTGATTGAAGTTGTTGTACTTGAAAGCTTCAAAGGATAGCTCGACCTGGTCGCCGTACTCCGGTTTAGGGTCCGTGCTTTGATCTCCCATGGCACCCCCGGGTTTCTTTTGTGCGACGTCTGCTGATGGAGTGACGGACTCTTTTGCGGAAGACATTGTGAGTTCGGCAGACCTGAAAGACTCTGGTTAAGCGCGTGCTCGAGAGTGTGGATCAGGGCATGGGGAAGGGACGGAAGGCACACTGACGATATGCAATCGGTCTGAGGATTGGCAAGAGAGGCGGAAGAAAGACGGCTGAAGTTGAAGGCGCAGGGAGCGCGAGAATCAAGACTTGTAGGCGATGACCGTCAAGATTTCCAGGGCGCGCTCTGGCCTGTGTGGTTGGCCGGTGTCGAGTCAAGTCCTGACGGCGATGGAGAGGTGAAGGAGATTTGATGTTTGCGTGATGAGGTGGAAGTTTGTGGAAGCAGGTGCCGATCCCGTGATCCTAAGGATTGATGATGATTATGATGGGCGATAAGATATGTGCACCAAAAGTTTTGGCTGCAATGACTGGCAGAGTACGGGAGGCAAGTGCGGTGTTTGTGCATTGCGCCCGTCGTTTGGGCCGTAAACATCAACCGAATTCTCCCAGACCTGAGCATCACAAACTTGCGGGTTTAGTCAGATGGTTCTGTGGAAGAATGAAGGTTATTTGGACGCCATTTGATGGCTTATAGCGATTGCCCGTGTGAGTGCCATACCAGGATCCAAACAAGCCAACCTAGGAACACATCTAGGTTTAGTTGAGAGAAAGCTCAAATAGCACAGAGGGGGGGTTGGGATAGTGGAACAAAGCATTATAAAGCGCCCGTGACGGGGAAAGAAAGTCATCAAATGTCGAGCCGACGTGGTAAGATGCCGCCAAAGCTCAATAGGTTGGTTGGCACTGGCATCCCCATTGTTGTGGCGGCATTATCTGCATTTTGACGGCACTCATGTCTGCATGAGTCGGCGGGTTAACAATAGCACATCTACGACTAACGGTAGATAATGGGAATTTTGAAATAGTAAAAGAGAGACCGGGCGCATTGCATTTAATTGTGACGTCTATTCTGCTACTCTGGTATTATCTTAGAGGAGTTCACCCTGGTTAAGAAAAAAACGAGACACTAGTATTAATATCTTACTATATCCTCTTCTAAAGATATAAAATAAATTAATAAAAAATTAATAAAAATACTCTAAAAATTATTTATAATATTATAATAATCTTAAATATTTTATATAAAATTATTTATTATATTTATAATAAGTCTAATATACGCTCTGCTATTCTGGTGTCTCATTTATTTCTTGACCCTCGTGGAGCTGGACGTTACTTGCGATGAGGCTCAGCTGATTGGATGGAAGTGGGTACAGGTGTCACCTCACTCGTCGCATTCCCATGACCAACACTTCTGCCTACCTCCAACACTCGACATCATGAGA
The DNA here is from genome assembly GCA_003947045.1 of Fusarium ambrosium. NCBI lineage: Eukaryota > Fungi > Ascomycota > Sordariomycetes > Hypocreales > Nectriaceae > Fusarium > Fusarium ambrosium. The sequence continues at coordinate 6,758 of NIZV01000549.1, forward strand.
ATGCCGGTGTCTGCCCAGCGGTATATATGTCGCTCCATAAAGGGAAGATCACTCACACAAGCTTCCACGACCCTTGGAAGACCCCTCTCCCGCAGCAACCGGTCACCCTTAACCCCCCACGAGCCTCATTTGCGTCGTCTTCCATTGTCAAGAACTACGGCAACCCATGCGCGAACCTTTCCGAATGAAGGTTTTAAGGTGCTACCGACTGATCGCAAAATAGAGGAAGAGATGCTCCCAGGGTACAGAGCTGAGAGGTTCTATCCTGTTACGCTGGGCGAGGTCTTTGCCTCCAGGTACCAAGCAGTCGCCAAGCTGGGCTTTGGTACTACCTCTACCGTCTGGCTGTGTCGTGATCTTGGGCATGTTTTTTAAACAATCCGCTTGTTAATGTTTTCTAATGTCGTGATTGGCTCACCTAGGAAAGATGCGCTCGTTACTCTCAAGGTTTGCACCACGGGACAAGGCGCAACGCAGGAGCTGGCCATATCCAACCACATCAAGGCCATCGACGGTTCAGAACACCCTGGCAAGGACAGACTGCGTGTAGCTCTTGATGACTTCAACATCATTGGACCACATGGGTCTCACCAGTGCCTCGTGTTTCCTACTGTAGGCATGACTTATATGGATTACCAAAATCTCTTCCCCCAGCAGTCCATCCCTAAGGGCGTTCTTCGGGTGACTCTGCTCATGATTTTGCTTGGTCTTGATTTCACGCATCAAGCGGGTGTGGTACATACTGGTACGTGCCCATGTTTGTTGATTGTCCACTGCGAGCTAACGAATGATATGGACATTTCGTCAAACAACATTCATCTTGGCGCCAACAACGCTGCCATCGTCAAAGTAGAACTCGCCGAGCTCGAAAACCCGTCACCGCGAAAGATCCTGGTGGACCGTACCATCTACCTTTCCTATACAATGCCAATCACTAGTGATCCGCTGGTCATATCGGACTTTGGCGCAGCCGTTCTAGGACAGCCAGGCCAAAAGCACACCGGGGACGTCATGCCTGCGGTGTATAGGGCACCCGAGATCATACTTGGCATGGAATGGGATTCGAAAATTGACATTTGGTCAGTTGGAGTGATGGTATGCCGAGACATGTTTGTTCTTCAATCCCGCGTCGCTGACAGGCTCTAGATTTGGGACCTGTTTGAAGGAGGTCGGCTCTTTCGCGCTACCAAAGACGGTCATTTGAACGACGAACAGCATCTTGCCGAGATGGTTTCTCTAATAGGGCCACCACCGAAGGAATTCCTCGAGCGGAGCGACAAATGCCGTCAGTACTGGGACGCCAAAGGTAAGTTCCTTCATGCTCTGTTCCGGTGACTGTGCTGAAACTAGAAGGAAACTGGGTCGCTGCGACCCCCATCCCCGATCAAACTCTCGAGAGCCGTGAGACACGCCTTGAGGGGAAAGACAAGAAGCTTCTCTTGGATCTTGCTCGCAAAATCTTGCGTTGGCTTCCCGAAGAACGACCTTGTGCGGAGGCACTGATAGAGGAGGACGAGTTCCTCAACCAGCATGAATAGAATTGAGGGACTGAATAAGAGTCCGCCATTCATTATGCTTCAGGAAAGGGTTCGAGTAGCTGGAGCGATAGATCGCTCCAACTCATCCATAGTCCATGGTGTTGTAAAGCACAACGCTCTTGTGCATGTCCAGAATACCTCGAGATCAAGGCTGATGCTCTTCACTCGTGGAAGTCAAACACTTGTGCAATGATCCAGTGTATGTATAGTCTATCCTCAGCAATGTGTATGTGTACAGACCAAAACTCCGACAAATGCATCCCTCAATCGTGCCACCCAGATCCCCAACCAAGTCCTGAATCTTCCCTTCATATAGCAACAGCAAATAGTATCGAGATAGGCATCGGTTTAGAGAGGCGAAACAGGCGACTTGGCCTTGCGCTTTCGTAGAACTCTGGGCTCAGGAGTCTGGGGCACTTCGGTGCCAGTGTTGGTGTTCTGCAGAGTTCGAAAAGCAAACCGGTCAGGCTTGAGGTCCTTCTTGACCCATTCGTAGGCCCTCCTGACACGACCGGTCGCGAAAAAGATCTTGGGCATTCCCTCGATGAAACCTTTGTCGGCCATGGGGCCAGTTGTGAATTCGCCGCCATAGTGACGGCACTTGGCGGGTGTTGACATGTACATGTCGCGGACGAGGTCGACGTCGAAGCCTGGATCCTCGACCCATTTGACGTTGTTGTTCTTGTTGCTTTCCTGGAGAAGTTAGCAGTGAAGGCGATAAGCATGGGATCAAACGTACAATGATCTCGGCGAGCTTGGCGTGTCTTTCAACGTGTCGCTTGAACGCAGCGCGACCGACGATGCGGGCCTTGCACTCGAGGCATTTTCTCCCGTAGCGCGGGTTGGGGCTTGGGACCTTTTGGAGGTGGTTCATCTTGGGAGAGCACATTTGATCGCTGTGAGGAGATTGTTTGAGAGCACGGTTGGTGTTGCGAGGTCGATGATATGCCAGACGGTGAATGAAGGATAAACAAAGAGGAGAGAAGAGGGTGAGTTTGTTGAACAAAGAAAGCACGGTGAATAGAGAGGTGAAAGAAAGAAAGAAAAGAGGAAGCTTTATTATTCCGCTTTAGGAGCATTGTTTGTGGTGGTCATTGAGGTGTTCGGCTCGGTCGATGGCACTGCCAGCTAGTGACAGCCGCCAGACAGACAAGGCAAACTTTTTGCCGAGGCATGGTTGGGACAAGATATTGACAGATTTGAGGTACTAAATTGATGGTTGGATATTAGAAATTCTCCGAAAGCAGCGACTACGGCATTGATAAGAGGAGCGGTGACTTCCCCTAGTAAATGGAGACCGCCTAGTAGCTACGCGGTGAACGAGGCAGCATTCGAGCCGAACACTGCTCGTGCAATAAAACAATACATTAAGTGGAAATGGTAGCGGCGGAGACGCCTTGGACTAACTACCGGCCTCTTGAAATTCGCATCACAGGAACAGGCGTCCACTTTGGTCCGTGGATAAGGGCGGCGCAATAGACATGGACGGACTCGGTCAAGGAGCGTTGATGTTCGGGGGGTAATGGACCGTAGCTTTCCTCAAGTAGGACAAGCCACGATAGCCGGCCTCTTCTTCCACTATTGTCTGTTGGCATAGCGAACCGAGCATCTGCCCCAGAGAACTCTACACGTGTCTTCGCAGACGTATGCCTCTTTCCCAATGCTGATTGGAAGATTGATCGTGACATGAATTGGTGATTGGTCTCGCAGTGAAAGGTGTGGCACACGCGGACTGTGATATGTGCACTTTTGGAGAGAGGGCACCAATATAAGATCGCATCGTCTCCCACCTCCCCCTCGACCATTTCAAACCCTTTAAACTTCACATGCAGCCAGTCCGAGGAAACTATTCGCATTATGCCTCCGATCCCGACCGAAGCACAGCTCCAACGGCGTCGGAATCTGGAAATTGCCAAGCGGCAGGCTACCTTCCTCGTGTCCATCATGGCTACCATTTTCATTCTTTGCCCTGAATGCCTAAGGGTCTACAGGAACCTCTGCTTCGTTCCAGCCTTGGCGTGGCTCACTGGCCTCGTGTTCAACTTGATCGAGTCTCTGAGCAACACGTTGGATAATGTCCCAACTGTATTGAAATACTTCATCCCCGGGGACATGAACATTCCCATTACGGCTCCTTTTGACCAAATCCGCACTTCTGTCGGCCCCCTTCTGTCAAAGGCAAGGACAGAGGCCAAGATAATTGCTCTGGAAGCAAGAGTTCGAATCATGGCGTTTAGGAAAGTGGTTCTTCTTGTGCTGGCTAATTGGTTCTTGCGTCAGCTTGGGCAGGGTAAGTGCTGTCCTAAACGAGTCGACGTATCTAAACTCACTTTAAAGATCCCGTTGGAGAGGATTCGTCCGAAGGATCTGAGGACGTCACACCAGGCCCGGCCCCGATATCCAACGAGTGGTATGGGATTCTTGTCATGACACCTCCAGTTTATCATTATGGATTTCTGCTTCTTGCTCCGAACGCCAGAGAGCAACGTGATCCAATTCAATGGGATAGCCACAGGACTTCATCTGTACCATCCATTTCTCCCCGCTCAGACTTTCGAGTCCATCTCTCTTTCTGCCTTGTTCCCAAAGCAGTCTGGGAATCTCAGGACACAACGCTGGCGGGGAAGCTCATGGCAGGTCTCTACTGGGACATGAGAGGAGATAATTGTGTAGCTGATGGCGAGGTTTGGACACAAGCACGCGTCCAAAGAATCACAGGCATCAAAGTCCTGGGGCTTGTTGATGAAGAACCAAACACCGTCAATTCCTGCCATGCATGTGAGTACTATCCTCGAAGATGTGCATGAACCATCTCCTTGGCAGAAAGCCCTCTGACTCTCTCAAGACTTTGCCTCGTTACGGCAGGGTTGGAACTATAAGAACACCTCCTGGAATGATGTTGACTTTGCAATCATCCTTGGATTTCTAGTCACCGGACCACAGGTCGCCCGAATCACAAAGGGCCTGTTTGACCGTTTCTCAAGACTGCGTATTAAACAGGCTCTAGAGGTTATCGAGATGGTTCTGGTAAAGGGGTTCATGACCTGCGGGTGTGTAGGCGCCGCGGCCGGGGCCGTTACATTTCTGACTGGAGGGCTGGCGGCTCCTGTGACAATACCACTTTTTGTGCGTAGCGGTGTCACGGGCATGGGGCTTGGGGTTGCCGGGATGGCAATTAGTGTGCGGGATGAAATTATGTGGAAGAGGCGGATCGCATGTTGCCAGGCTCTACAGCGTCGTTTCCCTCAGTTGGAATTGTTTTTTTCTCGATGAATGAAGGTTGACCAGTGGCGGAACTGAGATGGCATTGAAACGGTTAACCCGAGTGCTTCAAGAGTATGAGATTAGTGACAGAGATTTGATATCAAATGATATGACTCCATAATAGGTTCAAATAACAAGCTTGCGGTGTTTTATGGTATTAGGTTTTAATGCTGTCATATACGGAGTATTGATAACTGTGTCTTTTACTGTCGTGGTTGGTCTCAAGAGAATATCCTAGTTCCAACCTCCCAATTCAACCTGGACAAAGTACGGAGGTTAGAGCAGTTAAATACCCCTTGAGTAGATAGGTGTGAGTCTTCGACTGCCTACAGGCCGCAGGTGCCAGAAAGGCTAAAAAAAGGCTACTATTAGCATTGGGATATGATGCTATGATGTGTTGGAAATGTGTTGTTTATCATAGTTGAAGCCGGGATAACCGACAGATAAGATCGTGTGTGAGGGCTTCCATGCCAATGAAGAAGGATAATGCTCAGCCGCGTATGCCAGCGTTGCCGTGAAAACAAGAAAACCCCCGTTAAAGGGGGCTGGGGTTGGGTGGTTGTCTTGACAAAACACACTTAACGTTGCCGAGCTCCAAAAGCTCTCAATCAGGCTGAGGAAGTATTGGCTCAGAACAAATGCTGGGAGACGCCAAGCCGGCTTGCGACTTCCTGTCAGCATGACCTCGGACAATTTTGGATTAGATCGTACTCGAATAGGTAGGTTCTTATCGTTAAAAAATCTCGCAGCCTCGCTGTTCACCCACTCCTCCTCTCAACTGTTCAACATCCTCGGTGTGCCCATCATGAGTCGCTGGCATGAAGACACCTGCGTATCGCCCGATGTGGTGCTGAATGGGGACCTTCCCAATTGCAACACCTGCGGCGCAGTACCAGATTTGGACGCCATCAGATTGAAGCAGCAGCAAACAAGTCCCTTTCCACCGAGCCCCCCTGATGAAGCTCCGGGACAGTTCAATCTTCACTGGCCGCTTAGTTCACTCTACTCTCGCGCCACGGATGCCAACACTCGTCAAGGCCTCGCCAACAACTCCAACGAAGATGTGCGCTCGACTCACGATTTCGAACCGTCGCCGATTTACCAGCGTCGCCTAGAAACTCAGGAGTTTCGACTTCTACGGCTCGATGGGGCCTCTAGTGGCACGAATCTTTTGCATCTTCACCTCGAGACCCACGACCAAGAAAGATTTCCTGTATATGAGACGGTCTCATACACCTGGGGTGGAGAGAACAACGACAACTCCCGTTCTCAGCTAGTCTTCATCGGCCCTTATTGGGATATTCTTCTTCAGACGCAAAACTGCTGGGACATGCTTAAGTTCCTTCGACCTGCGGATGGCCTGCGAAGACTCTGGGTCGATGCCATCTGCATTAACCAGAAGGATGATGAGGAACGCGCAGCACAGGTTTCGAAAATGGCGGATATCTATCAGAAAGCTCAGAGAGCGTTGGTTTATCTCGGGAGTGGTTTGGTCGATGCAGACAGCCCTCAAAAATACCCAGTCCGGCAAAGATTCGAGCACTCGATCGCGTAACCCATCGACAGCGACCAGCTTGTGAGCAACGGCAAAGTCGACATTAAAAAGATTCTTACTAGGCGGTATTTCAGTCGCGTCTGGGTTATCCAAGAGCTCATCGTCCCTGTGTTTGGATTTATTGTGAACTATATATAACGTGTTCTTTTCCTGCAAGCTACTTTTCCTATATGCTTAACTCTATTAATAATCTCTATTATTAACTCTAGTCTAATTACTTTATTATATTAATAGGACTCTGCTATTAACTTTAATTTAACTTATTATCCTTATATTTAATACTATAAATTCTCTATTAGCTCTAATAATTTTTTTTATTAATTTATATATATTATAATATTAATTAAAATAATTTTCTTTAGTCGCTAAGTTTTTTCTTATTAAATAATTTATTTATTAAATATTTAAAATATATTTTATTATTTATTAAGATATTTAAATTTCTTTTAT
>NIZV01000055.1:0-185074 GCA_003947045.1 Fusarium ambrosium
GTGCGCCCTTTCTGCGGGTGAGGGGCGAGGGGGGGAGGGAATCGGGAGGGAGAGGGCGAGGGAAGGCCGTGAGTGGGCGATGCAGGGCTCGAGGTATCCTTCAAGTACCTTTTGGCCACCGCCCGAATCAGAGGGAGCCAGTGACGTTGGGGCGACAGCGGAGAATGCCTGCAAGAGGCTTGACGTGGCTGGGCAGAAAAAACGGAAAAAGAACAGACCTGGTACTTATGACGAGGGAGGGCACTAGGGAGACGACGGGCTCGTAGACTGGATGGAAGGAGGTGTGCGCTGAGTCGTTGCTGAATCCGCACAGGTTTTGGACGAGTTTGAGAGGTGTGTTGCTGCGCCCACGGTTGAGTTTTGGAGTTCCAGTTGGGAGGGCACTAAGAGATGATCCCCCGGGGGACCTAAGCTTGTGACAGTGTCAAGTTACTAAGCCGTCAAATCACCCGTGGACCGGACAGAAGGGAGACACTGGCAGAAGAAGGGCGGAGAATCCAAATAGAAGAGACAAGTGCAGGATGGGGGTTCTACCTTGCAAGGGGGGGCAAAGTGGAAGAATGCAGGCGAGCGAGTGGACGAGGTTGGGCTTGTTGTTCTTTTTTTCTCCTCTGGAGAAGACGGGACGGGACCTAGGGGACTCGAAGTACTTGGTCGGTACCTGTCGCAGAGAGAGCCCTGGAAGGCTGGGATCAGTAGCGGCTGGCCGGGGGTGGATAGAGGCTCCCGGGCTGGGTACAGTAATCGCTAGACTTGCACTGGCCGCCCGCGGGTTTGAGATATGACGACGGGGGGATTTTTTTTCGGGGTCTCTCTACAAGGGGTAGTTTGATGGCCAGGTATTATCACCGGGTTTAAAGAATTCGAGAATCAGGGGATCTGACAGAGTTGCAAGGGATGTCTGCGTTGTAACGGATGTGCTCGCGTTGCCGGCTTGCGAGTGTCAAGGACCATTTCAAGTACCGGACCGGGTTTGGGGGGGGTTTGAGAGCCGGAACTCAGGGAAGGGGGTAAGAAAAAATCGTCATGGTAACCAGAAGACGGGAAGCCGGTTGCAAACAGTGTTTCACATTATATTTTTTTATTGCTGCTTGCACCGGAACATCAAGCACAACAATCTTGAATACTTGTTCCCTCCAGTTACTTGCTTCGTAATAGGCCTCAAAAGTTTTCCTTTCTTCTTGTCATGCTCGGCTCCTACAATACAGGGATTCAAGGGCCAGCAAAGGCCAGATTAAGTGCGTGGCATCGTAGGTAGCCCAGCTTGATGACGAAATCTCCGATAAGCGGGTGAACTGGCGCAACACGCCTCCGATCAAAGGACGAGGAATCCCGGGCTTTGACATTAACTAGCTGTTGAATTTCGTGACTCCGACTCTTGAGCGTTCATCGACAATGCCACCGACAACACGGAATATCGTCATCGTCTCCTGGGGGGACCATGATTCCTGCAAGCAATCGACATGCTGCAACATCCGATCCTTGCCATGGATGCCATGCACAGTTCGGGCCTTGATTGTACAGTATCAGTCGATATCCCATGACCCCTAGGCAACCTGCAACTCAGGCATGAGACCACCCACACGGAACCCCAGAAGGACAAGCCATGATTCAGACACGGAGGGCAGGGCTTCTCTCAGAAAAATCTAGAACCTGCTGATCGCTGGGAACGTCATCCAATGGCAAATCAAACATGAAAAACTCAAAACGTGACACACACACACACACATCCATCCCATCTCCGAACTCTTCCTCACCATCTCCGAGCCCGCCCTTCAGCTGAGCCCCCCCAGAAAAAAGGTTCTCGGGGTTTGACTTGACACCTGGAGGGGCTCAAAAAGCAAGTGGGCACACATTTCTGGGGTCACGGCACTGTCACCCCATCGACCCGTGCTTGGCCGTAGGGCTGCTTGGCCATGTACCAGGATCGAGATCTTTTAGTACCGAACCATTGTCTGGTAGTACGTTCATCTTAATCTGACGGCATGCCTCAAGGGACAAGGGGATGAAGAACTTATGAGAACTGTCTATCTGGTTGTTTGGAGTTGACATTATCGTCAAGTCGGGTCAATCTAAGCTAGATATCATTCCATAGTCTTTGATTCCTGTCGCCTACTCCGAATGGCTGTGTTGAATTCTTTGTTCGGGTTACACTAGGAAAACGCCTTCGTACAATTATGGATACATAGGCTGGCGATGACCGATGACCAATAACTAACTGCTTGAGCCAGGAGGGAACCAGGTACTCAGAGCCGCGAGTCTTGGGAGTTCAATATTATTGGTGCTGAAATCCTGGGTACTTGACTACCTACATGTACCTACCTAGGTTGCACAAATGTCAGATGTAGCGGTCCCTCACTCCTCATCTATTGGACTCTTCTGTGAACCAATAGAGGATCGATACAATGGGATGACCTCTGCAACACTCAGCCGAGCTCTCATATCATCAAGACATACCATACCAGCCCTGGAGGAAACCATCTTTATTGCAAGCATTAGCCCCCATGACCCATCTAAAAGTACAGATTCATGTTTCCCCTTCTATCCGTCGCTGCGAACCCCGCTTAGGCGCTCTTCACCACCTTGTCGTCGTCAAACTCTATGTCAACAATCCCGTCCGCCTTGACCGCCTTGACCACCATGCCCTTGAAGTCAATCGGTAATCGGCGCTTCAGCTCGTCGGTGCACATGGTCAGGATCTTGATACCCTGGCCGAGAGTGATATCGGGGTGGTGGTGCTTGTCCAGGATGGACAGGCAGTAGTATCTGTGGGATCATGTCAGTCTGGGACTTTGTTTCGGACATCTTCAACACCGAGGAACCAAACGTACTGTGCGTATCCGTGCGCCGCATAGGGAACCTCGGCCAGCGACGCTAGGTAGTCAAGCCAGTACAGCGAAGGCTTGCCGGTGATAGGGTCGACACCTCCCATGAGGAGGTTGACGTTGTAGGGCTTGCGGGATCGCAGACTCGTGGCGAGCTCTCCACGAACAAAGTGCGCCAGGCCGGAGGGAGATAGGTCGGACTCGTTGCGCATAGAGTAGAGCTGGGCATTTCGTTGGATGTATTCGGCGAATTGAACTATGAGGAGGCGTTAGCTGTCGTCATGGGCAGTGGTTCAGCTCCATGGCTTCCCGATGGACTCCAGTACCTGTGTCACCGGCCTCTCCAGAGAATGCCAAGAGGGTATGCTTGTTGAGAGCTCTGGTCTTGTCGTCGGATGCCTTGAGGATGGTGGCGCCTCGCATCGCAGCCTTGGATGCTGCGATGATGGTGAAGTCCTTGCCAGTGATTCCCAACAGTACCTCCCTAGGAAGAGGGCATTAGCAGATATTACAGCTGTAGCTGCAGCTCGGAAGTAGCTCACATGTTGGCGATTTTATGATTTGGTGGGAGAGAGTTGTCGGGGTTGAGTGTTAGACGAGTTGTAGTTGTCAGCCTTTCTTGGAGGTCCAGCAGCAACCAAGCAAGCAAGCTCCCCCCGTTAGGCTGTAGCGCTGCGCGTCAGTATCCGTGAGCTGCCCACGCCTGCTGCTTGCTTTGTGCCCCTCTTGACCGCTTGAACCGGAAAAACTGGTACCCCAGTCGTCGGCCTTTGATTCGCCGGGCGCTGCAGGTGGTTTTTCCGAGTTCCACTGTCGCTCAACTTTTTTTTTTCAGACAGCCCAGAAATTTATTCGCAGAGGGTCAGTTTGAAGGGTCGTGAGCAGGCTGCCAAACTCACGGCGTCGCCACCATGTCTTCTTTCTTTACGGTCCCAGGCTCCCAGAAGAAGCGCAAGCGCACAGCCGCCCCGGAACCACCAAAGAAGAGGCTCGCTGCCTCAAAATCCTCCGGAAAGGCACCTTCAAAGGTCACCGGCCCCACCAAGAATCGAGTCGAGCGAGACGACGACGAGTCCATCTCTGGGAGCGATTCAGACGAGGATGACGAGAGCTACGACAGCGTTTCGAAAGACAGCGACGCCGAGGATCAGGATGAGTCGGACGAGGAGGGAGAGACTGCTGCTGAGCGGAGGTTGCGTCTCGCAGAGCGATACCTCGAGAACGTCAAGGAGCACGTGGACGAGGCAGGATTCGATGCGGCAGACATTGACCGGGATCTGATCGCTGAGCGACTACAAGAGGACGTGGCCGAGACAAAGGGAAGAGTGTATCGCCAATTGGCCTCTGAGCTGGCGATTGACAAGGCCACGCGCACCTTTTTCCGAAGCAACACCAACGCCGTCACCTCGATCGCCGCGTGCGCCCCCTACATCTACACCACCACCAAAGACCTATACGTACAAAAGTGGAAGACGCAGGACCTTCCGCAGCACCAGTACCCGCAGACGACGAGGCGGAAACCAAAGAAGCCCCCAGCGCCCCCGAGGAAGCAGCCCAAGCTCGAGACGTGGCTCAAGGGCACCACGGCAAAGTCCAAGGACAAGAACTACCAGCGCCACACGGACCGCATCCTCGCCATCGCCGCCTCGTCGGACGGCAAGTTTGTGGCCACCGGCGGCGCGGACCACAAGCTTATCATCTACGACGCCCCTACCCTCAAACCCCTGAAGGTCTTTACCCACCACCGTGACGCTGTCACTGGCCTGGCGTTCCGCAGGGGGACCAACCAGCTGTACTCTTGTTCCAAGGATCGTACGGTAAAGGTCTGGAGTTTGGACGAGATGGCCTATGTCGAGACACTGTTCGGTCACCAGGACGAGATTCTTGACATTGATGCTCTCGCGCAGGAGCGCTGCATCAGTGTGGGCGCGCGCGACCGAACAGCTCGTTTGTGGAAGGTAGCTGAAGAGACACAGCTGGTCTTCCGCGGTGGTGCTGTGGACAAGAAGTCTCGGCCAGCTGTTAACCCACGCTCGCTCCTCCACGAGGGCAGCATGGACCGTGTCGCCATGATCGACGATGATCTCTTCGTTACTGGAAGCGACAATGGCTCCCTCGCCTTGTGGAGTGTTCAGAAGAAGAAGCCCGTGTACATCGAGCCTATCGCGCACGGCATTGAAAAGCCCCTGGATCCTACAGAGGCATCGGCTGAGCAGGACCCAGACCCTCAGGTCGTCCCGCCCCCTACACCCCGTTGGATCACCGCCATAAAGACTGTTCCCTTCTCCGACGTTATCCTCACCGGCAGCTGGGACGGTCACATCCGCGTCTGGCAGCTAAGCGAGGACAAGCGCAAGATCGAGTTCCGCGGCGTCCTCTCGGCGCCCGGGGAAGAGGAGGAAGATGGAACGCCAGGCCCCATCGCAGGCGTCGTCAACGACATCTCCCTATTTGAGCGCGGTGACCGGGGCAAGGACGGGCTGTGCGTCGTGGTGGCCGTGGGACGCGAGCACCGGTTAGGAAGATGGAATCCGCCCGTAAAGGTCGGACGGAACGGAGGTGTCGTGTTTGAGATCCCGAGGATACAGCGGCCGGCCCTGAACGGCGCAGGCGGGAGCTCAGACGAGGAGATGGGAGATGAATGAGAAGCGTAATAGATGTCATATGAAAGCACTTATTTGAATAGACGTGGCGGAGACTGAACCCACACCAGATGTCACAAAAAGCATACCCCCCAATTGTACATATCCCCCCCTTTTTTTATTTCTATTGTACTTTGTCACTTTATCTGCAGATGGAGTCTGGGTCTCGTCTTTAACTTGTTGTTTGTTGTTGGCTGGGGGTATTGGTTGTATCTCGATATCCTCTCTCTACCGTAAAAAAGCCTTCTCTCGTCACTCTCATGATGTAAAAAAAAACAACAACGCTCCTCTGCTTTATTGCTCTGATGCAAGGCCTCCAAACGCCCCGAGATGCCACACAATGCAAATCCTAGTTTCCATGACAAGAATCACTCTCCGTACCTGTCTCGGCCAATGCCCAGAACCCCCAAAAGAAATGCTATGTTCGACTCTACCCGTTTAGTCGTCACCATGTTGCTACCCCATCCCATTGCTCGCCTTTAACTGGTGAGATCGATGGATCGATCAACTCCATCATACTGTGGTCCTCCTTCAGAGGGCTTATCGACTTCAATACTGGCCATGATAGTTGGTTCTAGGTCAATGACATGAACCCTGCTGCTTGGCTTGGCTGAAGGAATGTCGCTCGAGACGGAAACAACCACAGGTGAACTGTTTCTCCTCACCGTGGATGAAGTGCCAGGAGACTGACGAGGCGAATTGTCCATTTTCCGTACAAAATGAGTGGGCGTTAACGGCTTTGTCGCCGCTCTCTGCTCAGGAGGGGACATCACCCCATCAGTAGATTTAACAGGCACTTGAGGTGCGTTGTTGATTGGTGAACAAGGTGCTGAATGAAAGACTTCGTTGGAACTTGAGGTCTTAACGTCGGTAACGCCGTCATCTTCCCGAGATTGAACAAGTGGTGGCTCGCCTCTGTTTGGTGTTGGAGTCTGAGGCTGCACCGACCCCTCAGAGGGCATCACCTGAAAGTATGCCGAGATCTCATTCATCTTCTTGGACTCGTTGGCCACTGGGGTCTTGGTACCGTTTGGCATTGGACTCTTCGCCTCATGATTGACTCTTGGTGTCGCTGGGCTCTTTGGCGGCACTTGAGGGGAAGATGGCACCGCCTGAGAAGATGAAAGGCCTAACTTTGCGGCCTTTAGCTGCTTCTTCTGTTGCTTCTCCTTTTCTAAACGCTCATGCTGTTCCTGTTGCAGTGTGAAGAGGAGGTTTCGGACTTTTTTTCGAATCTGTGTAGGTCGGATATTCCAATTCGTCTTTTCTTTCTGGAGTAACTTCCTGACAGCTTCATCTGGGTTTTGGAGGAAATGCTCCATATATCCCAAGACAAAGACTCCACAGTCACAGTAGTTGTCCTGTTCAGGGATGTTTCGAGCAGTCATGCCACCTGGGGCGCTTGTGATCTCGACGCCCTTCTTGTGCTTGGCCTCCTCGACAAGGTAATCCCGGAGACACTTGCAAGTCGGTGAATGTGCGGAACCGAGGGAGTCAAGAGTGATGATCCTAGGGTCATCGATGCTGAACTTTTGGGTCCCACCACTCGACTTCCGCTTGCCTGTCTTGCTGGGAGCCTCGATATTCTTAACAGGCACGGCATCCGAGGTCGTGTCGCTGACACCATTGGTGGTCTGGTCGTTGTTTGGTTTGGAGACCTCCTCATCGAGAGAGATTGTGGCTAAGGTTCGTTCGACGGGCGAAAGCTTTGGAGATCTCGCTGGACCATTATCCTCAACGACAATTGCCTCGGGCTCGCTTGGTGGGGTTTTCTTTTCCGGTTGAGGTAGCAGTCGGGGAGCGTTGTAGATGATGGCAAGATACCAGTGAGCGTTCTCGTTGACAGGGACGACAATGTAGTCATAGGAGAGGAGATCGATTCTCGCAGTCCAGGCCTTGACGCCGTCATAGTTGATCTTGCCACGGTTCGACCTCAGCTTCTCGAAGAAGAATGTGTTGAAGATGTACACCTTGTCCAATATCTCAGGGCGCTCCTTTTCCAGCTGAACCTGGAGGTAACGAAGGTAGAAGCTGATGAGGTTGTCGTTGAGGAACTCGCCTTCATCAAGTCTTGGGATATCATCCCTGTCGACAGTAGCCCTGTTCTTGCCAGTTGGGGGGTATACCAAGGACCTGTGCCAGTCCTTGTCCCAACCTGGGTTTTGCATACTCCAACGTTCAGGGGTCTTGTCGCGGATCAGCGGAACTGGAGAAGATCTTCTTGTTGTCCGTCGGGTCTCGGGTCGTTGGCTCCGAGTAACCATAGGGGCTTCTTCCAACTCTAGCGGTTCCGTCTTTGCTTCCTTTGCTGGCTCGGGGACGCCCTTCATCTGATCCTTGAGTTTTAAGGGCCGATGAGTCACGGGCTCGCCCTTGAAGGGATCTCTCATTTCTGAGTAACCGCCTGAGGTCTGTTCCATAACAGCCGCAAGTCGAGCGGCAGCAGGACTACGAATCTTTGACTGCTTGTGTCCCCTGGCCTCGAACTGCTTGGCCTTCTCAAATGCGGTTTTGAACTTGAGTCCGAGACACCGGCTGAATATTGTTAGTCGTTATCTTCTGAGATGGACATGACGCATAGAACTCACTCATCACTCTCTTGTTGTTTACTGCACCCGTATAGCCAGTTATGAAGGCTAAGAGCATCCCTCTTGCTCGCAAGCTGCAATACCAAGGGGCTGGGGCTTTCTCCTGTTGTCGAACGGTTGATGACAATAAAACAACTGTTTGTGGCGGCGTGTTCGATAGAATTGACCACTGACTTTTTGATTTCAAGCCAAGGAGCATGCTCCTCGGTCCCCTTGCCCTCGTCAATGACCTTGGCAAAGTACTCTCCAATGCGAAGCTTCACCTGTTGCTCGGGCTTGTCCGCATAGAAACGGTATCTGCCACAAGCAGCCCCAACTACGGCTACATCAGGGTACCCGGGCTTGTTCGCTGCCATGTCTTGTCCCCGTGACACAGGCCGTAATTGCTGGAAAGTCGTACGATGAATATCTCCTCGCTGCCTGGATCGGTTTGGAGACTGGGACACCAACGACGAAAAATTGGTTGATTTCTTTCCAGCGGGTAGGTTGTTACGTCTGTTTGGCTGTGAAAGCTCATCTTCATACGTATCGGTCACCTTGAATCGCTTGGTAACTGGCGGCGCATAATCTCCTGCTCGTTGTCTTTTCGACTGAGCAACAACATCAGAGACGATATTAGAGGGTGGCGGATTGTCTTCTGACGAAACGTCCAACTCGTCGATATTAGGGCTGGATTGCCGATGTTTAGGGGGGGGAAGGTTGCGGTGCTGGACGGCGTGGGCATCATCGACCTCCGAAGGACTGGGAGTTAGTCTCTTGCCTGCTCGCGATCGTCTTTGCCGGGGCTTCTTCATAGCATTTCGTGATTGCACATGGCGGTATTCTGAGAGATCGACCGCGGTTGATGTGTTTTTGCTGGTGCTTGCGACGCTCATGACGTCTATCGTGTCTGGCTGGGAGCCATCTCTTGTCAAGTCGTGAATCTGAGGTGTTGAAGTGCCAGGTGAATCGTCCTCGACGTCCTCAATGGGTCGTTTCGTTGTCGCAAAATAGTTTGATGTGAGGCCGCTCGATGGTCGGTCGTCTGCACGCTTCTGGCGTTTCGAAGATCGATCGTCCGGTGGTGGTGCTAGTCGCGAATTCTTTCCTCTGGTCGTCGGGCCATTGCAGTTCATGGTGCTCACCGGCCCCTGCTGGCCATTGAGCGCCTTCTGCTCTCTGTATCAGCATCCTCATGTATCAAGCTGCACAGACACCAAGGCAGACGGACCAGTCGTGAATTCATTTTTGCGCGATCACCCGGAGCGCTCCGGAGAGAGTCAGCGCGAGGATTGTATTTCAGGAGCGGTCCAAGAGCCTACCCATAGTCCGGGAAAGAGTTGGCGTCGGAGTGATAGCGAGCTAAGGGACTGCAGCCTGTGTGTTAGAGCTCTGCTCGGCGCGAAGCAAAAGACGAGACGGGGTCGCGGCAGGAAGGAGACGGGATAAGAGCAGTGCGCACTCCCATTGAGCCTTTTTCCTCCTCTGGTCCCTCAAAGGCGAAGACGGAGCGTGGTCCTCCAGCTTTCCACTCTGAAAAAAAAGTTGACGATGGGGCAGGTTTGGGGGTGGAGGCGATCGTCGGTGTCGGCGGTCTGGGCCGCTCGGCGTTGAAGACTTCAGTTCAGGAGTACTCGGGAGCAGGCAGAGAAGCCGAGTACCTGAAGAAGACGAAATTTTTAGGGACGCATGCAGAGTCGAACGCTGGGTCGAGGGGAACGGCGTGCAGGACGCAGCGGAGGTGACGTGGGAGGAGATCTGAGAGAGATGGATGGATGGAGTGAACCTTCAGGTAGAGGCTGGAAGTCAAGCACCGGGTGCTAGTGGGGTCCGTCCTCTAAATTTTAGTGCCTCTTCGGGGCGTCGCAACCTTCGGCAGTGGAGACTGAGCCAACTGTCAGCCTCGCAGGGACCGAGCTGTTGGAATCCAGGGACCTGAAGATGGAGATGAGCTGAATAGTACTTGTTTATAAGATGAAATGCTCCATATAGACTTGGAAGACTTGAAATGGTTCTGAAACTTGTCTCTCATTTTTAATTTAATATATTTCCACATTTCTATTATCCAAAGTCTCTCATCTAGAGCTTGTGACGACAGGCACAACCCCACAATGACCCAATCAACCACAAGGCTGAGACGCCACACCTCCAGCACAGGCAGCGCCTCAGGGACTGGCTCCAAAAACGTGGCCAGTAAATGTACTTACTTGGACCTTCAACACCAAAGACGCGACAACACACCGTCCGTCTTTAAACACCATTCTCCCTCTTTTTTTCTTCTTTCTTATAAATACGAGGGGAATGCTTCGATAGCATTCGATAATTCGCCCGTCATGTACAACTCCCTCACGCGCATCCAAAACTCGTTTGGCTTCTTCACAACCGTCGCATTCGTCGTCGCAGCCTTCATCGCCGCCTCCGATCTCCTTGCGCCGCGCATCCCTTCAACAGGCCTAATCGCCCCCACAAACGTCCAGGTGTACGTCTGCCTCCTCCCTAATTGCTAGCAATCGCTGACAATCTCTGTATTATACAGTGTCAAGGGCCGTCCGCACTACTACAGCTCCAAGAAGGAGGAGTACGCCATCATCAAGTTCTCCCTCGAAGCCGACTTTTCGTCCCTCTTCACATGGAACACTAAGCAGCTCTTCGTCTACGTCACCGCCGAGTGGCCCGGTCCCGGCAATGCCACTAACGAGGCTGTCATCTGGGACTCCATCATCACCAACCCCAGCGCCGACCACCTGAAGAACATTGGCCCTGTTGCTATGAAGAAGCTTAAGCGCAGCGCCGAGGGCAAGTCCATTGACCCCAGCCGGTAAGTCTTGAACCAATTGTAAACCTACCAAGTGGCATGACCTAACGGGAACACACAGTGGCATCCTTAAGCTCAGGAACCAGAAGCCCAAGTACCAGATCACCCACCCCAGCGGCAAGGTTGCTGAGAAGGACAACGTGGAGCTGAAGGTGCACTACAATGTTCAGCCTTGGGTCGGCCTCCTGACTTGGGACCAAGGCCAGGATATTGGTCTCTGGAAGAAGTTGGCTGGCGGTGTTAGCGAGAGGTTCCAGCTCCCCGCCCTCAAGACCAAGAAGAAGGACGCCAAGAAGAGCGCTTAGAGGAGGCCAGCTGTCATGGATGCTAGTCCCTAAATCCAGATCTATAGCATGCTACGGCGTTTAATGGAGTGGGTAATCAACGTTGAATTTCAATCAAGTTTATGGGTGCTGTTTTAGCCCAGACAATTATCTTCGTGATTTCATGATACATGCGGATATCTACATTTTGTCTATACGACTTTGTTCACATCCACCATTCTCTCATGACACCATGTTTAAAAAAAAAACCCCCAGACCTGTCAACATACATCATAACACGTAAACAAGTACACGGTCCGTCAAGGCTGATAAACCCAAAGACCAGGCATCTAGCCTTGGGTTGCGTTACCAGCAGCCCCTCCGTTGCCTCTTCCACGGCCTCCACGGCCTCCTCTTCCGCCACGTCCACGTCCACGTCCCCTTCCTCGTGGTTGGTCAAGGCTGGCAGGCGGCGGCACGTTGCCGTACTTTTGCTCTCCTGCATCGGGAGCGGGTGAGCCATGCAGGTTGCCGCGTCCACGACCTCGACCTCGATGGCCATCCTGGACCAGGTATGCGCCATCGGGACCGTTGCGGTAAACCAGGGTGCTGTGGACGAGGTTAGGGCCACCTCCACGAGCCCCGTTGCCTCGGCCACGCGAGGGCGTACCGTTGAGGGCTCCTCGCCATCCACCACGCAGGGGCGCCGGAGCAGGGGCGTCTCTATACTGCTGAGGTTGGCCAACATTTTGGTATCCGCCGGCGGGAGCAGTGGCAACGGGCCGTCGCTGTTGCGATCTGCTGGTGGTTGAGACGACCTGCTTGTTCGTCGTGTTCAGCACAGCAGAAGCGGCAATAGTCTGGCCACGGAACATGGGAGCTCTCTCGTTGAGCGTAGTTCCGCTCATGAAAGCTGTGTCCCAAACGACATCCAATAGAAGAGCTGTGGCCGTCCTGCTAATGCCGACAACCGTTCCACGGGTAGCAATGGGGACCTTTCCAGCAGCGGAAACATACGTGACTCGGTCTCCTAGGGTAAAGTTCTGGTTGCCAAGCACCATCTCTGCGTCGGACGGCTTAAGGAGGGCCGAGCGAGGGACGCCACGCAGCTTCTTGATGTCAATCTCTTGCGAAGCGACATGGATCTGCTCTCCAACGGTGGCCAGAGCCTGGACGACCGCCGAGTCAAGTTGCTCGGCTTCCAGAGGAACACGCTCAAACTGGTTCGTCTTTTGCGTCTTCAGCCAAGCAGCAATTTCCTTGACCTTCTGAGACGCAACGGCCGGGTCCTTCCACAAGTCTGTCTCGTAAACATCACTCTTTTGTGGCTCCCTCTGGATGGCCGCGAAGAACTCAGGGAAGGCAACCATGTAGTTGGCAATAAGTTGGATCGCCAGGCCGCTGAATTCCCAACCGGTATGGGACTTTCTCGAGTAGCCGAGTACCTTTTGCTTTCGGCCTTCGAACTTCAAGTTCAGGCCGAGGTTCAACTTGAGCCCACCGGGGCTGACGACCTGGTAGGACGAAGTTATCTTGCTCAGAATAAGAGGGTGAATGCCCAACTGCTTTGCGACGGCGAACGAAGGAGTGTAAGAGTTGTTGCGCTCCGCTTGGTGGATGATCTGCTTTGCGAACTCGGGTTCCTTATTCTTGAGCATCGAAACCACAATCTCTGCTTTGTTGTTGGTGTGAGCAGTGACCTCAAGAGGGCGCCCGTAGGCATATTCGCCAAGGAAGAAGGCTCGGGTTCCCTGTGGGAACTCTTCCTCGATAGGCAAAGCTTCCTTCTCGATGAAGCGTTCGTCTTCGTTCACAACCTCGTCAACAATGGTCTGCGCAGCGTAGGTGCTCCTGAGGCTTGGGTTCTCGGCATACTCCTTGATCAAGGCACCCTCTTCGGTTCTGATGAGGCCCTTCAGCATGTGGACATAGATGAGGCATTCAACTTGTCCAATGATGATGCCAAACCGCTTTGCGTGCATGCTCTCAAGGAAATCAGACTCCTTGGCCCAGTCGGCAGCTTCCCTGTTGTTGTGATCCTTAGTCACAATGTCTTTGCCATTGTCGGCCAATTCGTAGCTGAAGAGCTCGTCCTGGACCTTGATGACCTTGGCTTCCTGAAGGAATGGATAGCCCACGAAGCAACGCTGGCCCAGCTTTGCCTTCCAGGTTTCTGTCTTGGTACGGTTCTCCGTGTCAGTCAAGGTGACAATAACACTTGGGTTCTTGCTGTCCTGTTGGAAAACATTTACACCATATCCTTCAAGAAGCTGGGCAGTGTAGGGAAGAGTATGCAGCGAGGGGAAGCCAGCAAGAGCATCAACGTTCAGCAAGGCGCCGGTTGTCAGTCCAGAAAGGAAATCGAGGCCTTCCATGTCGGGAAGATCGAAGATGTTTTCGATGCACTTGCAGTTCTGGACCTCGGGGAAAACACCAGGAAGAGGTGACGGGTACACAAAGTCCACGTCGGGTGAGTAAGTGAACTTGAGAGGGACACCGAAACCGTTTCGAGTCTTCTCATCTGGTTCCAGGTTGTCATTCTTTGTTGCCATAGCCGACAACAGGCGCTTCTCATCAATGAAGGGGATCTTGACAACAGCTTCCCAGTCCATCTTCTTGCCGTTCATGTCCAGCTCAAAGTCGCGGGGGTAAAAGTCGATGATGGGGGAGTCGGGGTTAGTCATGAGGTCATGGTAGACCTTTGGCACAATCTTTTTGCTTCGGTCTGGCAAGACACCCATGAGCTGTTCGTACGGCTTAAATGGCTGACCCTTGGGGAAATTGAAGTCGGCGCCGACACCCTTGGCAACATCTATATCGTGTTAGTCCAAAACCGAAAGAGGCAGCTTATCCTCTGTGCTTACCTGAGATGAGAGGCGCATAGTGGTATCCGTAGAACCAGGGCCATGAGGCAATTCCGCGATAGTAGTAGTACAAAACCCATTGCAGACCTTGCACGTAGTTCTCGCACAGCGCGACAAGCTCCTTGTCGTACTTTTCAGGGGCCCATTCTTCAAACTTTTGGAGGTAGTACTTGGTCTTCCAGCCTTGGTACTTGTCTTGGTAGAGTTTCTCGTAATGCTTTTCAGCATCCTCAGGGGTAATGTCAACCACCAGGGCCTTGTCGTACGTCTTCATTACTCGGTAGGCAGCCAAGTTGCCTTCCTCCTCCTCCTCATCGTCGTCGTCATCAATCTTAGGGGGGAAGGACACGATGAGATGGCGGTGGCCTTCATCATCCTCCTTGGTAGACCATTGGAGATGCATGGAGTCTGCCAAATCCTGAACGAATTTACGGTCCTCAGCCTTAAGGCTGGTACCGAGATCCAAAGGCTCGTCAGAGCGCTTGGAGATGTAGGGTCGGATCTTTTGCTTCCACAGGTCCCGTTGTGCGGAAGTGATGACAATCTGGCCTCCCTTGGGGGGCTTGCGCGCAGAAGCGCCCTTGTTCTCGAATTTCTTTTCCATCTGCTTCGCGGCATACCACTTTTCATCCGAAACGTCATTCTCGAATGAGTCGATCTCTGTTTTCGACAGTTCGCCAAGCAGGCTCTGTAGACGCTCCAAGTTGATAACTCCATTCTCGTTGATATATCCGTCACCCTTGGGTAGGATGGCCTTGTAGATCCTGAACATGCGTGCCAATGCTCCTTCGTTGATGTGCAGCCCGGGTAGGTTAGGCAAGAAATCGTTGCCGACAAAAAATGCCATTAGAATGAAGTCGTCAATGACTCTTTCAAGATCGAATGGGAAGCTGAGAGCGCCTTCTTCTTGAAGTTCCTGGAACTCCATCTCTAAATACTCTCGAACAATGCAAAGGTGGAGCAAGTAGAAGTTCTGATGCTCAAGCTCCTTGGACTTGTTCTTGGAATCACGTCCAAATGTCACCTCCTCTCGAAGAAGGCAGAAATGGGGATCATGGCTGAGGAGACCCAGCATGATCAGATCGGCATCAAGGCCGTAAAGGCAATGTCGCACATTGGGGTTGTAGTTGGGCTGAGCCTTGGCATTTCGGATGTATTCCATGATCTTGTGCTCTCCCTCACCAGGGACTTCATGGCCGGAAAGCACAATCTCGCAACCCTGCCAGTCAGTATCCTCAGATACCTTCTTGTTGACAAAGTATCGCAGCTGCTGTGATAGTTTGGCCATGAATTCAGTGCCTATGACCAGTTAGAAGTGGACTCATTGCTGTGAGAGTAGCCGTACCAGGGGTGATGCAGTTGCTGTCAAAGGGCTCCTCCTTAGGCAACTCGATACCTTCGCGAATGGCCTTTTCACGGGCCTTTTCGGCATCGAGAGCCGTTCGGAAACGTCGAGCACGTTGCTGGTTCATCTTGGCTCGCGGCGCGACACCGTCGATAGCCATGAAGAAGAGCTGCTTGGGTTTGATCTTGCCAAACAGATGTTCAATGTAGTTGAATATGCGGATGAACATTTCCTCCTCGCTGAGGCGAAATGATACATCTTCACCTGCATCCTTGTGGGTACAGTTATGAATGATACCATTCATATCCAGCTAAACCACGGTTAGCATACAACGCGACGAGGGTGTGTCAGGATGTCGAACGTAGAGGCAGTCGAACTCGGGTATTCGGTTCTCTGCGATGAGTTGAGAGATTGCGGGATATCGCTCGGAGAGCCATCTGAAGAACTTGGGGACACTGCGACCAGGAAGAGTTCGAGTCAGCCATTGAAGCTATGGAGGGATAGCAGAACCAGAAGAGGAACATACCCCATTGCGACGGGTTAGTGGGCGATTCTCAGCCCACGACAAAGTTCAGCAAGGCAGGAAAGTGATATGAAATTGGAGTCGGGCTCCAAGTCGCTCGTACAAGTTGAGCGCAAAACGGTGAAAATCTTGTCGCAAGCGAAGATGGAAGACAAAAATGGTGGGTGATCCGACACGACGCCTGACAAAATGGAACAAGAACCAAGAGATCCAGAATCAAGCGCAGAGAGAGAGAACCGAAGAAAACTTCCTCTACAACGCCCGAAGGGAAATGAAAGATATGGCGGAACCAAGAGAGTCGGTAGTAATTGCGGCGAGTCGGGAGGTTTAAAGGGTAAAAAGGTTAAGGTCGCGACGATGCGTGTTGTCGTGACGATGTAGGTAGTCCAGCAGTCATGGAACCCCAAAGTCACCTCAAGTCGGGCTGGGGCTTTGCTAGCAAAGGTGGGGCTTCTATCCCTCCATCGCACACAAGGCGGCGGTTTGCCTCGTCGCTGATGGAGGGGCTCTTGCCGGCATGAGTCAATCCGGAGGCCGACAAGCTGTGATGCACTTCTGAGATACATGCCAGCTGGGCAATAAGGAGGCTGCTCATTGGTAGCGCACATGTACACTGCCCCAATGCCCAGCTGTTACTGGGATCAGCACCTGGAACACGCGCTAAAGTCGCAAAAAAACTGAGCCACATTCCATTCAAGTCAATGTGGCTGGTGCTCGCTTTCACTGGCCGCCTTCCTCTGTCACTTTACGCGACTACATACGCGTTTAACCACCACCGCTCCGTACTTTTCAGCCTTCTTTGTGCGACGGCCTCACTCTCCATCTTCAGCTATTTACATCTCTCCACCAACGCTTCTTTTCGTGACTTTCTAGTACACTGTGAAGCAAGCGCCTGAATCTTTTCATCTCCCTCATCTACCAACATTTCTTTTATCGCCTCAAGAAAAGAAAGCCCATCATGGCGCCCGCTCAATCGACGGAGCGCGATGTGGACAGTAAGTTGCGGACAGCCTTGCATCCACCATGTCCACCTTGGATGGGCTTCAATCGCAAAAAGATGGCGCGCTCACCAAACAATAGTCGAGATGACACACGAGGAGGAAGATGATCAGGGAGAGCGCCTGATTAATGAAGGTATGCATGCCAGTGAACAGCCAACCAAATTGACCAGGTACTAACCCAGGTCGCAGAGTACAAGACATGGAAGAAGAACAGCCCTTTTCTCTATGACATGATTCTTGGGTAAGTCGCCTCATTTCATTCATCATTGAACTACCATCTAATATGACCATCGCAACAGAACTGCCCTCACCTGGCCAACCCTGACAGTTCAGTGGTTTCCTGACGTCAAGGAACCCGAGGGCAAGAACTACCGAATGCACCGCCTTCTACTTGGCACCCATACTTCGGACGAGAGCCCCAACTTCGTTCAGATTGCCGATGTCCAGATCCCCAAGGCTGTGACACCTAACCCTAGTGACTATGACGAAGACCGTGGCGAGATTGGCGGTTACGGAAAGTCGGGCAATGTTGCCGCCATCAAGTGTGATATTGTCCAGAAGATCGAGCATCCTGGAGAAGTGAACAAGGCTCGCTTCCAACCTCAGAACCCCGACATTATTGCTACTCTCTGCGTCGATGGCAAGATTTTGATCTTTGACCGAACGAAACACCCTCTCCAGCCTGCTTCTCTTGGCAAGATCAATGCTCAAATCGAGCTTGTTGGTCACAAGGCGGAGGGTTTCGGTCTCAACTGGAACCCCCATGAGGCAGGCCGCCTCGCTTCAGGCAGCGAGGATACTACTATGTGCCTTTGGTTGGTTTCTATCTGCCATTCATTCCTGAGCTATCAACTAACATCTGAAAAGGGACCTCAACACCCTCAAGGCTGACTCCAGAATTCTGAACCCCGCCCGCAAGTACACTCATCACAGCCAGATCGTCAACGACGTTCAGTACCACCCCATCTCCAAGAACTTTATCGGTTCCGTTTCGGATGATCAGACACTCCAGATCGTCGATGTCCGACACAGCGAGACCGCCAAGGCCGCCGTTGTGGCTCGCAACGGCCATCTGGATGCTGTCAACGCGCTGGCATTCAACCCTAACTCGGAGGTGCTCGTCGCTACCGCCTCGGCGGACAAGACGATTGGTATCTGGGATCTCCGAAATGTCAAGGAGAAGGTTCACACTCTTGAGGGCCACAACGACGCTGTCACATCTCTAGCCTGGCACCCTACTGAGGCTGGCATCTTGGGAAGTGCCAGCTACGACCGAAGAATCATCTTTTGGGATCTCTCTCAAGTGGGCGAAGAGCAGCTTCCCGATGACCAGGATGACGGCCCCCCTGAATTGTAAGCTTGACCCCTGACAGGCGGTTTGTACTACGACTAACAATGCTACAGGCTTTTCATGCATGGTGGCCACACGAACCATCTTGCCGACTTTAGTTGGAACCCTAATGAGCCGTGGCTCGTAGCAAGCGCTGCAGAGGACAATCTGCTGCAGATTTGGAAGGTTGCCGAGTCAATTGTTGGTAAGGACGACGGCGACCTGCCTGTCGATGAGCTCGACCGATAGGTGAGGTGGAGGTTCGTGGAGAAGTTCCGGTCTTCATAGGATGAGGAGACGCAGCAGCTCTGGGAGCGATGGCAGCAGAGGTCTGACTTGCCATCGACGCTGACGCGTGATATATCCTAGAGTGAGATGCGGAAGCGCTTGGAAGGGTTTGGGTCCCAGAGACTATCTACAGTAATGGTCAATCAAGTTGATGTAAATCGTGTTCAATGTATACAATCTGTGCAATCTTGGAGGTGCACACTGTGCTATTCCTTCGCAAGTGCGAGGAAATAGGAGAACTGGCAAGGCACTGCGAGGCAGCTGTCAAGCCATGCACGAGGTTTTCTGTTGACGGGGCAATTCTGCAGTGCACCAGCTCTCTATTCAGGGTTATTTACCCCATTCGCTTGCTATTGTTCTATTGATTGTTCTCATTGTCCCCGTTTGTCAATAACAAGCACAGCTCCACATCGAGGCCTGAGGTCAAACCTCGACTTCACCTCTTCCCGCTCCCCCTCCCCTCTTCCTTTCTCAACACGAAACAACAAAAACATCTCGCCGCGAAAACATTCACTGCCACCGGTCAAGCTTTGTGGACATCACGACAGCTTGATCGATTGGTGATACACCATCGCTGCCGACATTATCATCCCCTCACACATCGCACCCTCATCCCCTACCTTGCCCAGACACTTGTCTTTTCATCCTCACCATGGCGTCTAACCCGCCTCCCAACCCGCCTCCTAATGGGAATCGCGCCCCGTCCAACGCCTTTGCGTCGGCCATGAGACGAGCCCTTGTCCCGGGTGCTGCCCGTACTCAGCCGCAGCCAGCTCAGAATGGTCAGACTGCTGTTGCTGCTCAGACACAGTTTGCTTTTCAACCTCAGGTTCCCGCTCAAGGCCAGGCCCAAGTCTAGAATCCTGTTCCCGGCCAGCAGCAGAACCAAGGTCAGCAGCAAAACAACAGCCAGTTCCAGTTCCAGGGACAACATCAGGCTCCCCAGTTGCAGAACCAAGGTCAATCCCAAGCCCCTCTCCAGGCCCGGGCGATCGCGCAGCCCCGACTTCAAGGACAGCAGCAGCGGAGCTTCTCGCAGCAGCAGCAAGCCTTCGGGCAGCAGCAGCACGTCCTTTCTCAGTTCCAGATGTTCGGTCAGCCCCAATTCCAGGCCCAACAGCAAGCTCCTTTTCAGTTTCAGCCTCAGGGCGCCCAGAACCAAGGTCAAGCTCAGGCTAATCTTGGTCAAGTCCAGTCTCAGGGACAACAGCAAAACCCCTTTCAGTTCCGACCTCAGGTTCAGACCCAGCAACGTCAGGCCCAACCCCAGAACCTCGCTCAACTCCGAGGCAATGCTCAACAGCAGAACCTTCGAAGTGTTAGTCAACCTCAGGCTGCCCTTGGCCAAAACCAGTCTCAGGGACGACAGCAAATCCCTTTGCAGTTCCCTCGGGTTCAGACCCAGCAGCGTCAGGGCCAGGGCCAGAGCCAGGCTCATGTTTCCCAACAGCAGAACCATGCTCAGAATCAGCAACTGAATGGCCAGCCTCGTCAGAGCCATGGTCAACTTCAAGGTTTCGGTCAACCTCAGAGTCAGCCCCAGCAACGTCAGGCCCAACCCCAGAATCAGGGTCAACGCCAAGTCACTGCTCAACAGCAGAACCTTCGAAGCGTTAGTCAACCTCAGGCTGCCCTTGGCCAAAACCAGTCTCAGAGACGACAGCCAATCCCTTTGCAGTTCCCTCAGGCTCAGGGCCAGCAGCGTCAGGGTCAAGCCCAGAGCCAGGTTCAAGTCTCCCAACAGCAGAGCCAGCAAGTGAATGGTCAACCCCAAGGTCTCAATCGACTCCAGCAGCATCGGGCTCAACTCCGGAATCAGGTTCAACGCCAGGGCGCCGCTCAACAACAGGCCCTTGGCCAGCAGCAGAATCATGGCCAGCTCCAGGGTTCCGGCCGACCTCAGGCAGGCCCTAGCCAGAACCAGTCTCAGGGCTTACAGCAAAACCCTTTCCTATTCCAACCTCAAGGCCAGGCTCAGCAGCGCCAAGCCCAGGCCCAGAACCAGAGTCAACTCAATGGTGTTACCCAACAGCAGAACCATGTTCAGCATCAGCAAGCCAATGGTCAACCTCAGCAGAACAACCTTGGTCAACAGCAACTTCAGCGCCAACTCCAGCAGCGTCAGACCCTACTCCAGCAACGTCAGGCCCAGCTCCAACAGCGTCAAGTCCAGCTCCAGCAGCGTCAGGCCCAGTCCCAGAGCCAGGGTCAACTTCAAGGTACTACCCAACAACAGAACATTGGCCAGCAGCAGATCCTTCAGGGTTTTGGTCAACCTCAGGCTAGCCTTGGTCAGGCTCAGCCTCAAGGCCTTCAGCAAAACCCTTTCCAGTTCCAACCTCAAGGTCAGATTCTGCAGCGCCAGGCCCAACCCCAGAATCAGGGCCAGCTCCAAGGTGCTGCCGCCCAACAGCAGGGCCTTGGTCAACAAAATCTTGGCCAACATCAGGGTCTTGCCCAGCCGCAGTTCCAGGCCCAACAGCAGAATCCTTTCCAGCAGTTTGGCCAGCAGCAAGCCCCTTACCAATTCCAGTTGTTTGGTCAGCCCCAGCTTCAGGGCCAACAGCAAGCTCCTTTCCAGTTCCAAAGTCAGGGCCAGTCACAGCTTCCACCCCCAGCCGGTTTCTTCATACCCAACGCTCCCTTCCAGGCCGGCGCTCCCGCACCAACTCCTATCCCACTCTGGTTCCAGCCTCCTCAACAGCAGCAAGTTCCTCTTCAGGGATACGGCCAGCCGGGTCAGGAGCCAGCCGCAGTGAGACAGTTCAATCAGGGGCTCACGGTGCGCCAGGCTCGGACTCAGGACGAACTCGATGCCCTTGGCATCAACGGCACCGACCATGTGGATAATCTCGATGATGCGGGTATCGAAGACGGTGATGAGGCCGTTCAAGATGATCAAAGCCAGGAAGAGGCCGAGGAGAGTGAAGATGAAGAAATTCAAGATGAGGAAATGCAAGATGCAGGCGCTCGAGGTACAGTCACTCAAATTGAGAATGTGCCAAACAACATCCAGGAGCATGCCCAACTCGTGCACAACGCCCCATATGTGCCAGACCCCCATCTGTATGATGCTGTTATCTACGAAGACGCCTGGGACACCGAGAGCGACAGAGAACCTGACGTTGAGGTCGAGACTTGCAAGATCAATGGTGCTACCAAGCAGAGATACAAGTTCACCGAAGCCTTCCTCAAGGAGCACTTTGATGGAAAGGATCCTTACTACGTGGAGAAGAAGGAGATCGTCCCAATTCCACTCATGAAGAGCGGTATGGACCTCATCACGGCTCTCTGCAACGATCTTGAGCTCGCCATCGAACTAGGCAAGCATCTCCGCGGCGAGGACATCCTCAACCTCTACATCGCCAGCCGTGGCTTCCGTGAAGCCTTGGATGGTCACATGCTGTCCTCCATCCGTGAATGGATCAGAAGCAGAGCCCCCGAGGCTGGTAGACTGTTCCCCTGGCGAAGTGTCGCAAAGTTCCTCGTCCCAGACCCGGCCAAGCGCTCCGGAACCGGTACCGACAATGCCCCTGGAGGCGTCCGCCTTATCCCTGGCATGAAGTATCTCCAGATGATCCTCGGTCGTGACCGATACTGCCGTCAGATCCTCGCCATCATGGCTCGCATGGGCCTTCGTGTCCCCGACACGATGCACATCACTCTGCTACGCCTCTGGCACCTCCTTGAGGTCGCCACCTGCTCTCAGAGATCCCAGCTAATGGCTGACACCAGTCTGTGGACCGATCAGCACCTCTACAACGCTCAGTTCTTCTTCGTCAAGCTTACCATGGCCTTCAACCACCCCTTCTTCAGACCCCACTCCCATGAGATGCTCCATCTCATGATGGGCCAGCGTGGCCTGTACCCGCTGTGGCAGTGCCTTACTCGCAAGAAGTTCAGAACCTTGTCCGAGATTGTAGAGCTCAAGGCCCGCTACGACATGACCCTCCCTCCCCCAGCGTGGTTCAATCCCGATCGCCGCTTCATGACCAGCTTTCACGGAGTCCCCTTCCGCGAGCTTGGTATCGGTCATTGCGAGGGCTGGGGAGCAGGAACTCGCCATTTGCTCCGCCCGGAAGAGTTGGTCGTTACTGAATCCATCAACCGTGGGCTTGATCTTGACAAGCACTTGAACCACATGCTCGTCTGGGGCTACATGAACTTCAAGACCGGAGAGAACCTTGTCCCCACCGAGGAGGAGATGTACATCTCTGACGAGGAAGAGGTTCTCGACGGCGTCGACACCACGTGCTGGTGGCAGAAGAGACACGCCCTAAAGAAGCGATGGCACAAGTTGACTCCTGAGCAGCGACAAGAGATCGAGGAGGACGAGGAAGACGAACGCCTTCGCGCCATGGCCTGGTCTGCGCAATACGACCCAGATGAGCAGGACGACGTAAGATGGGAGTCTGAGAGCGAAGACGAGTCCGATCAAGAGTACGACCCCAACGTCGAGATCAACCGCGGCTACCGCATGCAGGCCCTTCCCAAAGACCAGCCCTCCCAGGTCCCTCCACTCGACGACGAGGTCGCCTGGCACAACCTCTGCACCGACTTCCTCATGACGTGCCAGATCGAGGTGAACGATGACGACGTCGCCAAGGCCACCGAGTGGCTCAAGTTCTCCAGATCCAACATGGTCACCCCCTTCGACCAGGATCGCTACGACATAGGAGATCCCTTTATGCGGAGCCGGCTCGACTGGTCGCCGCCTCGTTTTACTCAAAGACGGTCGTTGTGGCTTCGTGGTTCAGGCGATGGCGATGGCGATGGCGATGGCGATGGCGATGGCGATGATGATGACGATAGCGATAGCGATAGCGATGACGAAATGGAGGATGGTGAAGAGGAAGACGAGGAAGGTGAGGAAGGTGAAGAAGGTGAAGAAGGGGACGAGGAAGATGATGAGGATGATGAGGATGATGAAGAGGACTACGAGGACTACTATGATGCGGATGACGATGATGATGACGATGAGATGCAAGAATGAGAGGTTGATAACTATGACCTCTACGTGGGCAAAGGGGCCTTCCTCATAAGTGAGGAGGATAACGGAGAGATTTTGACGAGGCTGGAGGGTATTTGACACCGAGACAGGCTGACACCACTCAAGAGACCTCAGAGTAGGATCTCGAGGCCATACTTCGTTGTCATTAGTCTTGATGAGACTTGATGGTTAACAACAGTGACCAGCCCAGCTTCACACCAAACACAGCTGGAGACACCATCAAGCTACCACGGATTTTTTTGGAGGCTCCAGGGATGGGTAACAGGAGCCATGTATCAAACGCTGTATAATAAATCGCGTAGAAAATGAACCAATATTAGTTGGTTTAACTTGATCTCTCATCACTTTGACTGCCTTGTTACATTTGTAGTAGCAATCTCTTTGCTGGCCCTTTTTTCCCACATTGCACCACCAACAACAAGCAATATTCATTCTACCGTCAGTTCACCGATCCTGTATAACCCCCCCCCCCCCTACGCCCCAACCAGATCTTGTCAGTAAAAATCATACAAAGAGCCAGAATTGCCCAAGGCCACGGGGAAACACCTCTTGAGCACTCAAGACAAAAAAAACACGAGAGATTAAGACAAACCCCTCTCAAGATGGCCCATCAAGAACGGAATTGGGGATAAAAAAAAAAAAGACATTATAAAAGAGACAAACAACTTCCTATCCTATTTCCATCTCGACCAGAAGTTTCTTTTGCCGAACCAGTCTTTGTTCTTTCATCTTAACCCTCCTCCCCCTGAGTTGGTGGATCATTCAACGAACCATATGCCAGGAGAAAAAACATCATCAACATCATGTGTGAAGAAAACCCCCTATTCTCTTGCATATATTCCCTAATAGGACCTCAAGAAATGAACAGGGGAGCAAACAACAGAAGAGAGAGAGAGAGAGAGGAACAGAGGCAAGAGAGACAGATTAAACGAGAACCACCAGCACCACCACCCCGAAGCCCCCCCCTCCCCACGCTCCTTTCCCTAGCAGCAAACAACGACAAAGATATAGCCAGCCTCTCTGTGAGATGATATATATATGTTTTTTTCCCTTGATTTTTTTGTGACACACCCCGACTCCCTCCAATGTCCGCCGACCCCTTAGTATGTTTTCCTCCCTTTGGTAGTAGTTCCATGGCCGCTCCGTTTCCAGCTCCCCAGCTCCTGCGCGTCCCAGGTGAAAAAACAATGAGAATGAAATTGAATAAACAGGTTAGATGAAGAAATAGAGAGAGAAAACAAGTTGTGATGTAGGATGAGTTGATGTTTATGCGAGGGTGTTAAGTGATGAGAGATTGAACAAGGGGGGGGTTGAAATCAAACTTGTGTGTGTGAGTGAATAAATGAAGGACAAGCAAAAATAAACAGATAGACAGACAGATTGACAAACATGAAGAGTGAAAATAATAAGGGGCAGGGATGACAACAGAGAAAAGCAGCTTGTCGGGTAACAACCAAGCTAACACCGGCGAACTGGATATTTGAGTCACACAGAAAAGCCAAGATATACCCTTACACTCCCCTGCGCTATGCACCCAACCCCCCGAACCCATTTTCCAGCAATGCCGCCGCCTCCGTCCCGTAAAGACCCCCTGGGGATGTCAGATAGAGAAGTCTGTCGATCCGTGGCCCTCTCCTCCTCTTGTCGTGTCTCTCTGGTTCCCTCCCAAGAACCGAGTGAGAGAGACTCGAGAGATGGAGAAGCCTCGGTGATGACGACGACAACTCTGCGCCCCCTGGGGCTTATCAAAAATGAAACAGGCCGTGGCCCCCAGCAAGTAAATAGCCCGTACCGAATAGACTCGTCCCTCAACACCAAGCAAGCAGCAAGCCCCATGGCATCGGCGAGGTACTCAAGTCACTTTTATCTTCCAACCTTTCGAAATTTTGTAACACGTCCCGCCTTGAATCAAGTAGTATCCGACACTCCGTCCTGGTCTTCCGAAACCAATACACACACCGTACCGCCTTTCCTTTGAGAGAACAGCCAAGTCCAGAAGGTATTTGCCAAGGTCAAATGCTCTATGTTCATCATTCAAAGTCGTTTTGCGCAAAAAAAAGTGACACGGAACCGCCCGCCACCCAGTATCTTCCTCGCTTTGCTGCTGATGGATAGATAGTTGCCTGGCGGAGGCCCAACGAGAACGTGTACACACCGGCCCGGCTAAAGCAGCATGTACTGCTTAAGCGGGCGACTTGTTGGGAGGCGCCGAGCCACCGTTCTGGCGAGCATCTCCGCCGCTGACAGACAGACCGCCGATGCCGCTCGACAGGAACGCGAAGGGGTCATTCTCGTTGTTACCGCCGCTGTTGTTGGCGTTGTTGTTATAAAAGTTGTTGGAGGGTCCGGCCGATGCAGGTCCGTTGGTAGCCGACTGGAAAGCAGCCTCGGCAGCTCTGCTATCGAAAGGGCCAGCCGAGTGCGAACCGGGGCCGGATCCGAAGCCGTGCGTGTTCAGGGAGCTTGGGTAAGCTGCCGCACCGCCGCCCAGGCCGGAGGGGAGGTAGTGGCTGGGAGGGCCACCAAAGTGCTGGTTGTAACCACCGCCAGAGCCGAACGAGCTGCCAGAAGCAAAAGGTCCAGGCCCAGGAGCACCACCCATGGAACCCTGGTTCATGCCGTACTGCGAAGCATTGTCCATCGGAGATGGATATCCAGAGTCGGCAACGACAGCAGCACCCGCGCGGCTGGCACCGCAACGCAGACAACAGACGTTCTTGGCGAAGTTGTGGTAGCCACACACCTCATTGCCGCACTTCCAATCACCAGCACGGAACGGCACAACGCCGCTGCCACCCATGCGTCCGCCACCGTGGCCCATGGGACCGTGGTGGCCGCCGTGGGGAGGAGGAGGCATCATGGCAGGTGGACCGTAACCGTATCCTCCATAGTTGCCACCACCCATATCGTTTGAGGGACCGGCGCCGACGGCGGGGAACGAGCATCGGAAACAGGCGGTTCGGCGCTGGAAGTTGGAGAAGCCGCAAGAGGGGCAGGTCCAGTCACCGGGTCGGGGACGGTTCTTGCTGGGAGGGAATGGAGTGAGGATATCCTGGGCGCGGTCGAGGACACGGCTAGACGAGGGCGAGACTTCAATGGCCTTCTCATTAAGGGCACGGCCATTCATGCAAAGGCTCTCGGCAGCCTATGATTGATTAGCATCCACACATTGTAAATCTTTGCATGTGGCCACGCAGTGGAATCATGCCCGATGGGGTGTCTCAGTTAACTCACCTCCTCGTGGGAAGAAAAGACAGCAAAGCCGGTACCGGTGGGCTTGTGCTGCTCGGGAGTTCGAAGGGTCCAGAAGGCGATGGGCCGGCCACCAAACTGGGTAAACCAGCTCTCAAGCTCCGACTGGGTGGTGTCGTGGGGAAGACCCGACATGTGAAGAACCTTGCTCCTCTCCGAGAGGAAGGCTCGGACGTCAGCTCGGGCATCCATAGGTCGTGTCAGCACATCGGGGTGTTCCTGAGGAGGCTGTGACTTTCTAATCAAGCCCCGGAGGACACGAGCAAGAGTGATAGCCTCCTCCATCGCACGTCGAGGCGAGGCTGGGGCAAGGGCCTGCAAGTGGAAAGGGAGGTTGTGCTTGATGGGAGCGCTCGACTGAACGGGCTCGACCTCGAGGGCCGCGCAGATGTTGGAGAGCATTGATGGTCCGAAGGGCAGGGACTCGGGGTGGTGCTGCTGCCAGCGCTGATACTCGGTACGGAGGTCGAAGGTTCGCGAGTGCTGGAGGTAGGGAGGCAGCACGACGGCCTTGTCGCGGGCTTCGCGAGGAAGCTGGACACGGAGGTCCCAAGCATCGAGTGTGACAAAGACAAAGTCGAGGTTCTTTGAGGTCAAGTACTCGGTAGCAAATGTATCGAATCGGGTGATAGCGTCTCTAAAGGTACCAGCGTTTCGAACATGCTCCCAGGTCAAAGTGGTCAGGCTCGCTACAGAATATGTGTTAGCCCAAGCATTCAATCATTGATCGACCCCAGAGGCCAGCAGCGGGAAATTTTGGTAGTAGTCGGGCGCGTGGTTGGCGGAGCCAGACAACGTGGAGCAAATCGAGATGGAGATGTCCGGGGCAGTAGCGTCAGAAAACTTACTGCAGAGAGGAGTGATGGGAGTGTTGACTGGCTTGACGAGGACACTCTCATGGGTGATCTGGTAGGTTCAAGACTAGGTCAGCAATCGGTCGGTCACGGGCAGCACCTCTGTTCGGATGTGTATCTGGACAGATGGCGGAGCGGGCAGGATGTGCTACTCACCTCCTCGAGCGAGTTTGCGTCGAGCAAGATCCATCCCAGCTCAATCACCTCGGCCGAGTCCTTTGTCACATAAACGCCGTGCTCGTCACAGGTGGTCGCAACATGGATCACGACATAGCGATCGATGTTGAGTTGGGGCAGCTGTTGCGAAGACATGGCTGCGGCGGGATCGGTCGGACGAGGACCGACGACGATGCAGAGAAGGAGGAAAAGAGTGTTTGCGAGCGACGCGGAGGGCGCGGCGGAGGACGACGACGGGAAGAGATCGCGGGTATAACGTATGTAGACTCGCCGTAGACGACAAGAATCGGCGTCGTATAATATGAAGGTGCAACTAACTAGCCCGTGGCCCGGCCAGGTCGCGATGATGGAGGTGAAAGAAGAGGTAACGGGGAGGTTTGAAGTTGCGGGAATCGGATGTGGCCAGTGAAGCTTCAGGGGGTCGTGCCAGCACGAAAAGGGCCTCAGGCGGTAGGCAGGTACTTGCAGTTAGGTCGACTCTGGGAAGGGGGTACATGCCACCAAAGTACCTGTGTTTAGTGGGGAAAAGACGAGACAGGACAAGTCGGGCTGTCAGCACACACTCCAGATCATGTCAGTTAACTGAGGGAGAGAGGGAAAATGAATTGAGAGTGCGAGAAAAGGTCAATGGAGCGTTATTAGTAAATTTACATGCATCTCGGGTGACTACAACTATGAAAGAAGCCTTTGAAACTTTAGAACGAGAGACAAATGGCAAGAAACAAGGTGACATGTTGGCCGTTGTCACTACCACCTCCCAAACGTTTTCCCCGAAGCTTGCCCAGGGAGCAAGCACTCCAATGGAGCCCGCCCGGTGAAGGTCACCCTCCATCCCCTGCCCGGGCCCGAGCTGAATGGATGCCACCGGGCCAGGTTGCCCGTAGGCAGTTACAGTGGTTACAGTGAGCGGGCTGCAGGGGGCTACGCAACAGCTGCGTACCCGTACCTGTGCCTATCCATCTGCCTGGCGAGCTGTCAAGGAGGGAGGCTGCCGTCCCGCTCCCATCGCTAGAAGGATGCCGGCACGGGTTGAAAAGCGTCTAGAAACCCCGGAGGCTCGAGTCCCCTGAACTCTCCGAGGACCTCATAGAACTCAATGCGGTCCTTACCAGGTTTTCGGTGGAGGCAATCCGGCGGATGCGGAGTCGGGGCTGCTGAATTGAATTTACGGGGAGCGTCAATACTCGTTCACGAGGGTACATGCAGCGACGAGGCGAAATAGGCCAGGTTGCGTCCCCTGAAAGTGTCTTTGATCAGAGGTTTCAAGGGTAGGTGCTAGAGAGGTTCGATGGATAAGCTGCGAGACCGTTGTCGTAGCTTTTACGCGTGGTCAACGGCTCATCAGCAGCCGGCGGGCATCATTGGGGAAAGCCCACTGCCACAATGAGAGATTCGGTGATGGATGATTCAGGTCAAGGCTTGCCTATTCTGTACATCCTATACTTGAATACTTCCCCATCTGGCTGACGCGAAGACAAGTCTCAATGTAAATAACTTTGAGGCGTACTCTGAAGCAGCTTCATCCAGGTTGACCTTCCTCCCGAAGCCTCCGGGCTCATCAACCACCACCCTTAAATAATTCAACAACTCGACGTACTTTTTGCTGAGATTCGTCACACCAATACTTACTTGCTCTTGTACTGTACTGTACCTACTCCATCCATCCTCCCCCTCCGTCAGTAGCCCAGCCCGTATCTACGCACGCGCACGCATCCATCTGTCCTCGGCCAAGACAAATAACCCTGCCGCTGGTACTCCACGCTGAACAGCAGTCCCCAACTTATCATCTCGGCCGTTCTACGCAGTACCTAGCAGCAGGGCGAGCGGTGCGCCTGTTTTACCCGGTTCATTCACACGACAATGACTATGACATTACCAATCACGACGCCGTCAAGCTTGTGCATGCCCTAGAGAATGCACCTTCACAAACAAAGATGTCAACTCTCTCTTTTGACCGTCACCAACTGCCAAAGTCGGTAAAACAGTACGACTTTGTCGAGTCAGTCAGGGCAGGTCAGGATTAATAACGGAGGCTGAGGTTTGAGTCGGCCATCCTGCGATACAGTAGTGATTGACGGAAGATACTGTCCCACCATTCCAGCAGCAAGCAAGCAACACAAGAGGATGGGATGGGATGGGATGGAACGAGGGGTGCAGCAGAGCAGTGGCAGCCTCGCTCATCCCAACCTCCATGTCAAGTTCCAATGTCTATCAATGGCTTCATTCAGCTTCAGGTGCACCTGATAATTCCTGGAGAGGGGCCATCTCCCTGCCTCCCACGTGCAAGACCTCATCTCTCAAGACTCACCATCATCCCTTGCGTCCACCAGCATCGCCAGCTGAGGCCTCTGAGACTGAGAAAGATAAACCGCCAGACAACAGAGCAAGTCATCGATGATGAGGCAGGATGACCTTGCATACAAAGTCCCACCTGCGCGCGGAGACTCGACTTGCCGACTTGGGCGAGGCGTCATCTCGCTCCAACAGCAATCAGTCCACTATGATGTCGGCCCCCTCACTTTGCTGTGCCCTCTGCTATTGCATCGCTGCAGTTATTGAACGACGGGTTAACGGGAATATCTCATCCAGCTCATTATGAGCATGATTATTGCGAGCTGAAGCTGGGCCACCTCTTCGTTGTCCTACCTACCTGGTGGTATATTTTGCTCCGTCGACACATCACCGTCAGTGCTGCTCAAGGATGGATCGCCGGGTAAAAGAAGCCCCTCGAATAGTCAACGCCGAACGGCTCTACGGACCTACATGTTCCGTGAGAGCTCAGGGGTTCCAATCCAGAGTCGCGATGGAATTTCCCGAGGCGAGGACCAACAGCCAAGCCCGTTGCTCAGAACCAGCCCGCTGGCCTCTTCGGGTTTTGCAGGCTTGAGGTTCTCCGTGGAAGTGACCGAGAAGCAATGCAGGCAGCCGATCAGTGACTATGCCTTGCCTCGCCTTGCCTTGCCTTGCCGTCCTACGGGGCACACTGTACAGCATCAAGCAGCAACAGCTTCAGCCGCAGTGCAAGAACATGCACATGCTGCTCATGAACTTACTAGCCAGCCTCGTCGTCCCACGAAGTTGTCGTACTAACGGTCATTAGCCGCTCACTCGAGACCAGCACCGCTCCAACCCGTAGCACTTTGGGGCTCACCTGTGTTCAGGGCACATCCCTCCTCGGATCCCCAGGTGCGACAGCCCGCTGGCGGAGCTTCCCGGGGTTCCGTCCGTTGCTGGCGCGGAAGCGGAAGGGGACGTCACCCCGTCCAACGGCCTGGAACCACCTATCCTTGTTCCGCACAAGCACGTCTTTATTACATTGCGCAACCGCCTAGCTCTGCCTTGAGAAAGCTATCTATCATCCCGAGAGGCAGCCAGTGAGACCGGATCGCTTGGCGCCAACCCGGAGCAGCGGCACTCGGTGCTTTGACCGACTACAGGCCGCATCTTTGGACGGCCGTGTCGGCGACCGTGTTTTCTTCTGCCTTTCACAACCTGTGACCAAACCAGACGAGCATGTTGGTTTGGTTTCGTGCAGGATGTTTCCAGTCGGGCCTCTGCGCTGTAAGGGTTAATAAAGGACAACAGGCAAACTGATCAGCCAATTTGGTTCCATTCCCGACTTTGCACGTTCCAGAGACATGCCAACAACACATGTACGACTTCGGCTAATCACATGCCTACACGGCAATGCGATTCTCCTGTTTCTATCGTTATTGCAATAGTCGTCAATGATATGATCGGGGATGTATGGTAAGGTGCAGAAGCAGCTGTATCATGAAGCGCTGTGACGCCCAAAGTCGTACTGCATACAGAGGCCCTGCCAAAAGACACCACCACAGGAACCGCTGTGATTTGAGTGACAGGTGATGCAGGTAGCAGCAGCATCTACTGCTTCGTAGGCGCCCGTAGACTGTTGTCCGAGGACGGGCCTGGGCCTGGGCCTGAACGTGAGCGTAGGTTCAATGTTCTCTAGATGTCGGGTCGGTGCGATCGGCGTCGAAATATCCGATAGGGTCGATGCTTGGTTTCAGTGGAAAGGACGAGACCGTCGAGATGATGGATGCCACGCTTCGATTCGCACGTGTATTTGTCCATTTGCGATAGCCTCGTTCCTATTTTCGGTCCTCGTATCGATACCAATGTCGAATTCCATTCAATTGCCTCTGATTCGTGTTATTGAGCTGTTCTTTATCCGGGTTGGCTTGTGGCAGAAGCACCTGAAAGCGCCTTGTCTACGTCATTGACCGTGCTCCACGTCACAAGCCGGCTTCCTCCAACACCGTCACGTTACTTCCAATTACGCGGCGATGCAGACTTCTGCCTGAGGTCGTCTTGAAACTTGGAGACTTATTGGACTTGCCTTGCTTGGCTCTTCTTTCTCCTGCATCAAACATCACTCATTATTGACAGTCAGAACGCCCACGCTCTTACAGCCAGTAACTTCATACTCACCATTCGCATCAACTTACACACGACCAAACCGCAATCATGGGTGTCGTCTCAGCCATCTTTCTCGTCCTCATCACCATCCTCTGTATGTTACCCTCCCCTCTGAGATCATTGAGAGTTCTATGGTCACTAACATACCTTCAGTCCCTCCCATCGGTGTCTGGGCTGTTGCAGGATGTGGAATGGGTAAGTCAACATCATCCCCCGCCCTCTTCCCCTCCGACTTCCATGCTGACGCGGGGTGTTTCAAGATCTGTTCATCAACATCTGCTTGACCATTCTGGGCTACATACCGGGTCACATCCACGCATTCTACGTCGAGTATGTGTATTACGATCGCCGCGAGCAGGCGCGCGAAGGGCGATTTGCAACTGGGCCAGCGCCGGGCGTGTACTCAGATAATGTGCAGACGGGAGGTCAGGGCTACGGCACGATAGCTCATTCTACAGCTTGAGGAAATGCTGCAGGAAATGCTGGGGGAACGGTGCCTTTGGGGACTGTTATCGGGTGGATATTCATCGCTTTGCTGATGCGGTGGTTTGCATGATCGGTGGAGGCCTTACAGACAGTCTTTTATATGGATAAATGAGGAAAGCGACAAGACATTTCATATCTCTCTGCTGCCACACATCCTGTCTGACTTGCTTGCCATGCCTGTTCCTGCTTTGCCTCGCGGTGGTGTGCATTGACACTAGCAACGGCGGCGCTATTACTCGCTTCAGCTTGATGAGTTGTCAGTTGTCGCAACCGGCGTCGTGCAGCATAGCAGAGCGGACTATTGAAGTCAATGGGTTTTATAAGCTGGCGATCCATATCCGACCACCCGGCTTACAGGTGCTTACTGTAGTATTTAGGCAGGGTTATCTAGTAGTGGCAAAGCAGCATCTAAACAAAGCCCTGTCTCTCATCATGACCATATTTCGTGAGCGGGGCTCCCATCGATATGCACGATCATGTCGTGTCTGTGTTGATACCTCCCCTAAGGTGACGAATACACCCGGTGAGGAGGCGGTGGGAGGACAGACGGGTTGAAAGCCCCAATCATTGCCAGTTGGACAACACATATCAACAGCCCCGCGTTGGCAGACTCCCGGGAAGAGGCAGAAGTGCAGGTCAGTGTGAGATGCCTCTAGAGGTTGTCCGAGTATGAGCTGTCACCTGTGCGTGCTCCGTACATTGCCGATAGTCAAGAACAGCTGAGATGGACGATCAGGAACATTCATTTCCTCCCGAGACACGGCTCAATTGACGCACATGAAAGGCAAACATTATCCAGACGAACAGCAAGAGAGCTGTCAACTGATCGACAAATCTTCCAGGATGTTCAGGGTAGCAAAATGTAGCTACGCCTAGCGCAGCCAATGAGAGGCAACGCGGGGATGGATGTTGACATTGCCCGAGGCGAGCATCGACCCTTTTATCGACAGCCACGACACTCATGCATGTTTTCATGGATAGCCAATCCAATTCGAATTCTAGTCCGATCACCAGAGGCAGGTAGAGAGAAAATACGTACCTGAGCTTTGAGGATGGCCTGTGATGCTGGGGCCATGGTTGATCCCTGAGACTGTGAATCTCTTATCGACACGTGACCCACTGAACCATTCGTTATCGGATCTGAGTTGCTGGTGTTCACTGTCCATCACCAACCCTACATTGAAACCACACGCTCTTCAATCTGAACAGGGAGGCTCCCGCCTGCCCTCCCACTGGGGCCCTGCGATCGTGGACTCATTTGGATGATAGCTTTGTCATTCACTGTAGATATCTTTAGGCTGTGATTCTGAAGAACCTGTCGATGCACCCCCCGTTGTGACCACAAGCAATAAAGGCGTGCCGTTATACATCTTGTAACCGCCACCGTAAGTGCTTCAACATGTTACCTCTGCCATAGTTACGTATCCCTTAACTTGTGTTTCTCGAATCAGATGGTCGGAATCAGTGTTCTGAGTGATATTTTGGAAAGCATTCACAACGCCGAGAAGCAGGGCAAGCGGCAGGTTATTCTCCGCCCTTCGTCAAGGCCATCGTCAAATTACTTGAACTCATGCAGAGTCAGCCATAAAAATATCTCGGAGTTTGAAGAGGTTGATGACCACCGTGCCGGCAAAATTGTCGTTCAACTTAATGGTCGGCTCGTTGAAAGCATGTCTTGGGCAAGACCCTGGGCTACTTCTACCAGAGGCTCCTACACAGCAGAGCTGGACCCTGGCCATTGCGTGGGGGAGGCTTGGCAAGTGGCACATTGGAGAACTCAAGTTAAGGGACTGCAGACAACGCCTTGGTGAATAAATGACCAACAACATTGCGATTGGGTCAACATGGAGGACTGTTCTAGCTAATTGCTTTCTCCGTATACCAATATCATGCTTGTAAGCTAAGCGCGACTCTCTGCAATCAAACGGCCGGGGTGTGAACTATTTTTGTGCTGGCGGTAAACTACATCTAATAGACAGATGCTGGATGACCTCCCTCCATGCCGGTATAGCACCAAGACAATTCCCAGCAATGAACATGTCGAGAAATCCAAATCTGCCGAGTACGTAGGACAGTAATCTCCCGTTGCACGCCCCATTATGCCTACTCCATTCCACGTTTGTCGTGCTGCGATTGATTGATGCCACATGTTGATGTCCAGCTGGCAAGGTGCGATTGGCTCGGGCGAAAGAGCAATCCAATCCCCATCCCAATCCGATCCCGATCCACCATCCATGTTTTTGGGTTGCCCAGCTTTTATGTGAAAAGCGCATCAGCAAAGACGCACAAACGCAAAGGAGGAGAAAGACGAGCTATAGGTACTTCTATCCCGACTCGTTCTTTCCTCTCGTCGTTCCTCCCGTATCTGTGACATTCCGTTCCTATTTTTGCCCCCCTTCCCCGGCCGGGCAATCTCCACCTCCACTCCATCCTTCCTTCCCGCTAGGTTAGCTTGTCTACCTCCATCCCATCTCAGGTCCCCGTGCTTGACTCTACTTTGACTGTCTATCATCTATCACCTGTCAACTCTTGTCCTTCAAACCAAACTACCCTACCTACAGTACAGGCACCTTGTCGAGACGGGACTACGCCGTACGCAAAAGAGTGCTAACGCATTATCCTGCCTATCTTTGCTCCCTCTCTTGCATCCTGCATTTGTCGACCCCACCGCGTCGTGGCAACGCATCGCACCGCTTCGCTTCGCTTCGTTGCCTCTGCATTGACCGATAACCTAGACAGACAAGGTCAAGATCGCGCTGCATCGTCTTGCCGTATTCGTCTCTACTTGCTGCCCTCACTCGTCAACCTCCTCGACAAGCCTGCGAGCAAGCCCAGCCATGTCCTGACTGCCATCTCCCATCAAGTCGTGCACGCCATATTCGCACGTACCAACACAGCACATCACAGCACATCAAACAGCCCCTTTACCGCCCTATCTCTTCAGCCGGCCTACCCCCGGATACCTTACCTTGCATGTCCTAGACCGACTGTCGACCACGACAATCCCCAACGGCTCACCACTCCCACCACTCGGCGGCAACCATCACCGCCCTGGACTCGCGTCGACCTCCATACTACACCTTGACGTGTTTGAGCTGCTGCTGCTGCTGCCGCCTCCGCTACTTCCAATGCTCCATTGACCCACGCCTGGGGTGTCACTCGTGCTTGATCAAGCCCATCGCCTCTACCTATCGCCGCCGAGGTACTCATCTACGACAACGCACACAACACACTCTCGCATAATATATATACCTCCACTTCGCGGCACCCTGATCCCGAAGTCTTCGCCATGCTGTCCTCCACCCTTCAGCCGCCCTCACAACCTCCCCGACCTCATCAGTCCTCTCGCCATCACGCCGCCGCCTCCACCTCGTCCGCCCCGGCCCTCGGCAAACCTCGTCGGCACTCTCTCCCATTCTCCTTCCCCCCTCTCTTTCAGTCCAACACATCGTCGACGAGCTTGGTGCCTTCGACCGCCGAGGGCAAGCCCATACCAGTTGACGACTCTACGGCTGAGCACCGAACATCAGCTCTCCGCGAGCTCAACTCAAACTTTCCCAGCCGCCACCGATACGCAAAGTCAACAGGCGCCCAGAGTAGCACCTACTCCCAGCCTGTGATAGTCCGAAGCTACTACGCTCCCGTACCGACTCGACCCGTTAGCACAGATCGAGGGGTTGTCATTGTCAACGGCCGAGGACATCGCACAACACTATCAGAGAGCGGAGGTCCTGCAGCTCTCGTACGGCGTGTGCTTCCATTTACCTCAAATATCACGCCGGCCAGGAATGGAATGCTGGGAACCATGGCGAGAAACCGAACAAAAAAGCGACTCAATGAGCCTGAAGAGGCGAAGCTACCACCGGTAGAGGCATTCCGCTTCAAGAGTTTCATGGCCAGCATCGACGACCAGACCGGCGGCACCGATATCAATGCTGATCTAGATCGCATTGCAGAAATCTGTGCCAAGTCCCGGTATTCCTTGAGCAACCAGTACGAGGTCCATTACGCTCCTCATGGCTCAGGATCGTCCTTTATACCTGGAGTTGCTCAGACCCAAGAGCCTCAGGGACCGACTCTCCAGGCCGTTTCGTCCGATGATGAGCGAAACCTGAGACGTTCTAGAAGGAGACCAATGGGCATCAGAAGGAACAGTAGAGCAATGGGGACGTTGGAGACCATCATGTCTTCAAGTAGATCCTCTGATGAGGACAAATCCAAGAAGAAGTCTGCCGCTGAGATTGCAGAGGAGGTCCGTGGACGGGCTGCCAAAAAGGGCTCCAGACACGAATCCTCGGCCTCATCATCCGAAAACGGAGCGGAGGAGAATGCCGCTCAGGAAGAAGATGCTACCACGCAGAGTGGAACTCGCCGAAGGAGATCTGGATCTCTGGCACTTATCGACGGCACTCGGCTGAGCATGCACCTGAATGAACTCAACTCGGCCACTGGCCTTGTTGGCGAACCCGCCCTGCCCCAGACGTCAAGCAGCCAACTCGAGATCCGCACTGCCCCCGAGGCGGTGCATAAGGAGCGTATCCCTGCACCGCCCAAGACTAGACCCGTGGCTGTAGAGAGACTCGACCAACCCCTTGCTCGCGGTTCCATCTCCCCCGTTGACGCCTCGCAC
Source organism: Fusarium ambrosium (assembly GCA_003947045.1). Classification (NCBI taxonomy): domain Eukaryota; kingdom Fungi; phylum Ascomycota; class Sordariomycetes; order Hypocreales; family Nectriaceae; genus Fusarium; species Fusarium ambrosium. Next base: position 37,314 of record NIZV01000055.1, read on the forward strand.
GCCCGACATAGCTTCATCTCGACGCTGAGCGGCTGGATGACCTGGCGAGCCCCCGAGTCCACGCCCCATGCTCAGGGTCGTGCCGAAGGTAGCTTACGAGAGCTACTCAAGTCAACTGATGTCAAGGGCAAAGGCATTGAAACGGTGGCATACCATTAATGTTTGCCACCAAAAACTATGCGAGAGGAAGACAGAACTCTCGCCCAGGGACCGAATATCTGGTGTCCAGCTGACATCACATTCGTCTCAGAACTCACCAAAATGCAATGACTGACAATGAATTGATGAACGAATTACGAAGTTACGAGACCAACCCTATAGGGCCTGACAGTTGGTTGGGGACAAAGAGCGATACTACAAAAGCCGAAAAGTTTGTGATCAGATCGTACATTCTCACTTGGGAAGACAGTGTATTCATTCGTGTATATGGAAGATACCTTTGGCTCTGTACCATGTCAAGAGAATGCCTTGATGGCATGCTCACGATGACAATGGGTGGCTTGTGAAGCTGACAGACATAGCTGTATGGACGGAAGTCGAGGTTGGCTGTACAATACTGGACGCCATCAAGGACGCGGGGATGGATTATAATAGGCGAGAGACTCTCTTTGAAAGAGACACACAACCCCCTGGAAGACATTGATAACTCTAAGAATGGCCAATATATACTACGGGGATTTTGCACATCTCATCTTGCTCGATAAGTAGCCACATGGCATCCGCTTCTTGATTTCGACATTATCTTGTCACGCCCCTGGCGTCAAGGTCTTCCTCCTCTTCCTTCTATCAAGACGCCCAGATCAATATAGGTATAAATGTAAGAACACACTCATGCGCCGAAACGACAAAACTCGACGTTGAACCATCCCATCCATTTCCATGCTTCACGAAAGCCAATCCCCCCCTTCCAAGCGGTGACAGATAGAAATATGACTCTGTCTCTGTCAATTTGAAACATCTGATGCAAATAGCAAACGCCGCAAGACCAACCTCTGATGAGGTGGTTAAATATCCCATGAACCGGTGCAGTGAGGTCAACAATGCCCGGAAGACTCCTGAAAACAAGTGTTTTGTTTAAGAAAAAAAGAAAAGAAAAGAAAAGACCCCTTTAATGTTCGAGTGACCGAGATCCTAGCCGTTTTACAGCAACAACAAAGAAAGAACAGCAAGTGGTAGACGGCTATGCCTTGCTGGTGGCTGCTGGGAGGGGCGGCTTGTTTCCGCCATTCTTGTCAACCTGGAGGCGCTTCGCTTCCCTTTGATCGTTGCCCTCGTTGGTACGCTTCTTGTCCTTTTCTTTCTCCCGGTTTGCGCCGTCTTTGGCGGCTTTCCGGGCTTCTCGATCTCGGCGCTCGTTTTCTTTGCGAAGAGCCTTGGACTCAAACTCGTGCCAATCTCCCTCAATATTGGAGAGCCTGTTGAAAGGTTAGTAATGGTGACATAGCAAGAGATTGACATTGGGAACTCACTCAATAGCCTGTCGTGGTTGTGGCTCCTCTCTGGTGAAGTAAGGATGCTGAAGTACTTCGGAAGCACTGGGGCGTTTGGCAGGATCGTATTGGAACATGGCCGAGAGCAGCTCGAAAGCAGCCGGCGTCACCTTGTCCCGGTACTTATCGCCAAATACATTCTTCCGCTTCGCTGTTGGGCGCAATAGTTCAAACCAAGCCATGTCGACGAGGTTGGGCCAGTCCTGAAGAGTCGGCGTACCCAAGATATTATATATCTTCTCCAACTGGCTGAGCTCGGTTCCGTCTCCAGTAAAGATGGCGTGTCGAGCAAATATCTCTACCATGACACACGCCGCGCTCCAAACGTCAACAGCGGCTGTGTACTTAGTCTCGCCGAGCAACAGTTCAGGAGATCGGTACCAGATAGTAATGACACGGTTCGTGTAATCAAGCTGATGACGCTTGGCATAGAAACGAGCAAGACCAAAATCAGCAATCTTAAGAATGCCTTCGTTGCTCACCAAGATATTGGCTGCTTTGATGTCTCGGTGCAAGACCCCTCGGGTGTGGAGGTAATCCAAGCCCTCAAACATCTGTTTGGCGAGATGCTTCTTCTGAGCGGCATCTAACTTGAACGAGGGGTGGTTCAGGAGACCCGTGAGATCATGAGATAGATATTCAAAAACCATGAAGCAATCGTTCTTCTCCACCATGACTTCTTGAAGGGCGACAATGTTGACATGTCTGAGTGACTGTAGAAGCTTGATTTCTCGAACGGCCGTGACAGGGAATCCGTCGCGCTCACCTTCCATACGGATCCGTTTGAGGGCAACAAGGTTCTTCGTGTAGACGTTGAGACCCTTAAACACCTTGCCATAGGTGCCAGATCCGACGACAGACTCGTTTCCAGGCTTCCTGAAGAAGACTGAATCTGAGTCTGCTAGGTCAGCCGGGAGAGTCGGCCTCGGCTTCGGCCGCTTCATCATCTTCTTGACTTTGCGCATCCGTGGTGCCACCCTGGGTCCTTCTGGGGGCTGACGGTGATCATGTCTTGAGCGAGACGATGCTGGTTCGGTGGGGGCGCTTCGGGGAGGTTCTCGATCTCGGTTGTCCTTTGGAGGCTCTCTTCTTGGGGCAGCGTTTAGCTTTTGTGAGATCTCGGGCTTCGGTGCCGTGACGGCAGGTTTCGACGAGGGCTTGAACGCAAAGCTGAACTTGCCCCCAGACGAGGCCGATTGTGAGCCTGGACCTGATGGCGGTGGTCGGTTTGGAGTTGTCGTGACATCTCCTTCCGCTCCATCTCTGCCTTCACCCGCAACCTGGGCATCGTTGGATGATTGAACAGGCTCAGTCTCGGGGCCCATCATGTCATGATTTGCATCGTCAACATCGTTTTGGGAGTTTCCGAACCGACCGTTTCCTGCCTCGTCGTGGTGTCCTCGTGGAGGAGGACCTCCACTCCAAGGCGAGTTTTTGAATCCACCCCGGCCTCGACTGGAGAAGGAGCCACCGCGGAAGCCACCTCCTCGATAGCCACCACGGTAATTTCCTTGAGGATATTGCTGCTGCATGGGACCGGTTGGAGCGGCATATGGGGGTGAGTGAGATGAATTTGCGTGGTAATGACTTGAGGGGCCATTGGGCGGACCATAGTTGGTACTATGGGCGTATTGTGGGGGGTATTGTCTAGGGATGTGTTAGTATAGGCTCCCTAGCATTTATATTCTGCGAGATATCTTACTGTGAACCGTTCCATCCGCCGCCACGAGATGCTCCATACGGTGACCGCGCTGGCGAATTGTGGTAGGATCCTCCTTGTTGAGGAGATTGCGAATAGGGGTCGTTGCCATATTGTGATGATTTCTGAGGGTACATGGGATTGTAGCCTCCCCCCCCTCCCCTGTGGTTACCTCGAGATGTCATGTCTTCGTCAATGTCCGACCTTGAAGAATGGCGTTTGCCGGGAGACGCTTCTCGAGACCTGCGCTCTCGGCTCGCCTGAGGCGAGCGTGGATGCGTCTGCCTCTTAGACGACTGGCGGTCAGAATCCGAAGCACGGTAGTCGTCGCGAGGCGATAGACGGGCGCGACGAGATGAAGAGGGTGGGTTTTCAGGTGCGGGGGAACGACTGTGTGATCGTTGTTGGGATTTGTCTGCACGAGCCCAAGGTTCACGGTCTGCGCGCCTGGAGCCAGCCTCGGACCTGGCTGGAGATCGAGTGCGTGATCGACGCTTGTCTGTCGTCCGGGTTGGCGATTTTGGAGACCGTCCGTGACGACGGGGTGATGGTTTCCGTCGCTCACGCGAGGGATGCCGGGCGTATTTCCTTGAGGTGGATTCGGGGCTATAGTCCCTCGTCCTGGCCCGTGGACTTCTGTCCCTCCTCGACCTCTTTCGGCTTGAACTTGTTAGGGATGGACTCCGGCTTCGATGGCGCTTGGCTGCTGATGGAGAATTGCGGCTGGTTCGATCACGACTCCGGCTCCGGCTCCGGCGACGTGACTTGTCCTCGGACTCGCGGTGGCGCTCCCTCTCGGCTCGGTAACGAGGGATGAGATCGTCGACGTCGGGGCCCCGGCGAGAGGGCTCAGGAGATGGGCGAGAACCGCGATCACGACTGCGATCGCGTGAATGGCGGCGGCGACGGGAGGAGGAGGAGGAGCCAGGCTCAGGTCTCGTTGAAGGGCGATCGCGGCGGGCGTCTGAACCGTGGCGAGATTCACGGGCTTCACGGGGAGACCTTGATCTTTGTGAGGGCTTCACTCCTCGCTCGGCTCGAGCCCGTTCTCCTTGGTCATCACGTTCCTGGTCGTCTCTCATGGCAGCATGTCGAGGTCGACGTGGAGGCTTGGATGGGTGCTCCATGCTGGCAGCCGGGCGTTGAGTTTTTAGCAGTAACTCGCACGTTAAATCGCCGCACCTTAGCCGAGCCACGACCAGGATCGACTCAGTGACTCGACCCGCTATCAGCGACCGTGCAGCGTGGGCGTGAGTTGCGGGGAACAATAGAACTCAGTTTGGCCAGATGCAGGTGATAAGTCCTGCCATCTGCTGGTGAGTGAGAGAAAAATGGATGAAAGGTGTTGACGGAGAAACAAGTTGCGAAGTTGGCACCTGCTCCACGCAAGCAGAAACTCTGTCCCGTCGCTGGTACCGTTAGCTCTGGGCGGTCTCGTTGTGGTTCACGGCCCTAGAACCATCAGTCAGTTAGTTGGTTGATGCGCTGCGCGCCCTGCGATGATGTGCGCGTTGGCGGCTGAATCGAGAACCTGACAACACCCTCCAATCTCGGGGAGCCTTGTGAGAGCCTTGTGCGTGCACTTGCAGGCCTTTTCTCTGCGGGCTCCCTCTCGTTTCGCCACTGCACACGTTCTCGTTCTCGTCCTTTCTCCCAGTCGAGCGAGTGGTGCAAAGTCAAGCGTCTCAAGGCCTCAGCAGGCTGTGAAGTGAAATCCGTTGGGTTAATCCCCAAGTGGTTCCACCGATGAGGAAGCAGCACCACCTCATTGCTGGCCCGAGAGAGCCAAGGTACTACATACGAATCCGTGTGGATGATTTACGACGAATACCAGTCCTTTCGACCTTCAGTAGTCGTGCGACAAGTCTAGTATCTGCCCGAACAAGAGGATGAACCTCCAGCGACGTAGAAAAACGATTTCTTCGCCTAGCATGTCCAAGGTTGGTTCATGGAGCGCTTTAGGCGACAAATGTGAATGAAGGGCTGTCCCGCGTGTCAAGATACCGCGAGGCCCTGAAAACGCTGCATCTTCAAAGTGCGGGGAAGCAAGCGGCAAGCACCGATCTCCTCAAAGGTTGCGTCCATCGATCAGCTCATTTGGCTGTGACGCTGCTTGAGGCATTTCTCCCAGGGCAGTCAAGATATCCCCCAAGCCAGGGCTCACAAGGGTCAGACTCGCACGAGTCCCCAACCGTGGGCCTGGCGAGGCCTCTATGGCCAAACCCATAAAACTGCAAGACAGAGAACTTGTCAGATGAAAGTCGGGGCCGCATGATAGGGAGTTGAATCCCAAAGTGAGAGCTAGGCAGGCCTCTTCCATCGTAATCTTGGTCGCAAGAGTGAAGACGGTTGCCTGTAACGGTTGTGGTCTGCATTTCCAGCAGGCATCATTCGTGACATGGCGCGATTTCTTTCCTTCACGATTGCCCCATCATTTTGGACATGCGGCACAAAGCCCTTTTTTCTTCTTGAGATGTGCGCGGCACTGATGCATGCAAAAATCGCTGCAAAAGGTGTCGGCTGTGATGGCAAAGGGTATTCCTGACATGGTCGATCGGGAGTCGTCATGGAAACTCGGATCGTCGGAAAGGGAGGGCCATGAGTTGGCCGGTTGACGTTGGACGCATCATCCCATCTTGTATTGTAGCTTCAGTCGAATAGGTGAAGCAAACAGCATCTCCTGCGAAAGCATCGCGCCATGGAAAATTTCCCCGGATGTCGCTTCTTGTTGCGTATTACGGGCGGCGTGCTGGAGTCATCTTATGGTGATTGAGGCTTTGTTGGAGGAGGACGATTAGATCCTGCTTGTGCGATCTGCTAGGCCCAGGGAAGAGACAGCGTGGAAGTCACGTGGAAAGTGGCGTGCAGTGCACGTGTTGGCGATGAAGGGAAGGACCGACTAGCCATGAGAATAGGTAGTGAGCATATCGCTTTTAATTAATATTCTGATTTCTGGAATTTACTCTAAACAACTCCATCTGATATTACAATGAATGCTCTTTCCATCGAGTTTTCGCATTTTTCTTTTCTTTCAAAGGAAGAGGGGGAACATGCGCTTCGTACCATCACTGAATTTCTGTCGTTGGTCCTGCCGGTCTAAGTGAGGAAACTCGACAAGCTTGCAATAATCTAGCAAACCACGCAGAGTATGCCACGCCTTCAAGTGTTATCTCCTACCTACAGTTCTCATCCTTCGAGTTGTATCTGACCCCTGATTTACGCATGGATCCTCCAAAAAAGACAAGCATCTTATCACCAACGTCAATGCAATCCCCTTTAATCGTGCCTCGGCTCGTTGCCATATAGCCCCACTTTCCGAGCGCATCACGGCGAGACTTTACAGCTTCGGACTCGTCATGGAACCCGGTACAAGACCTGACTCGACTTGAAATTTGGGTGGCACCAGAAATCTCGAGGTTTGTTTGGTGCTTGCTAGGCCCGATGCAGAAAAATCGACCGAGCTGAGACCAGTTTGCCTCATCGAAACAACGTGAAACTTGAGTCGAGTCGAACAATTCAACACAGGAAATCGGTCTGCGCTGGAATTGTCGGTCATGGCCATTCCATTTCCATTTCTCTCGGCCGTCGGATGAGATCCACCCCGTGTAGCCCGGACCCGTTGTTGTTTCGCAGGGGCGACGATCTATTAATACTACCTACTCTGTCGCAGTTTTATCCTCCATGCACGGCAATCCTCTGAGTCTTCCCTTCTCTCTATTCTGCCTATATAGAGGACTTCAACACCCTGGTCGATCTTTACATCATCTACTTCAGAGCCAGCACCATCATCTTCGTCCCCCGCATCAACAACACAGGTACCTGTCGCATACCGCTCCACGAACTGCCATGATGGAGTGGCTCGGCTTCGCAGACATTGAGTTCACCCATGCGCCGTCACCACGGACGGTGCTAGAAAAAGACGGTAGCGTGACGGATCTCCTTTCCATTTGCGAAAAGACGACACCACCATGTCACTTGAACCCGCTACTTTTCAATGGCCATGTGCAGACTATGTGGACAGCGACCAAGCCTGCCGGACCCAAGGTCTGGTACAAGCGCAAAATCTTTGAGGCGGACCACAAGACCTACCGGGGCACCTTTGCCGTGGATTTCGTTGTTGAGCCTTTCGAGGAGGAGGATCCTACCTTGTGCCGACGGACTGTCTATTACACTAATGAGGAACTGGAGAAGATTGGATCCGACGACACCAAGCCCATGCTTGTCGTGATGCACGGCCTCTCTGGTGGCTCTCACGAGATTTACCTGAGAGAGGCGATTGCGCCCTTGATTGGTGAAGGAGGTTGGGAGGCATGCGTTGTCAACTCTCGAGGTTGCGCACGAAGCAAAATCACGAGCGGTGTGTTGTACAACGCAAGAGCGACGTGGGATATCCGCCAGGTAAGAATGATCAAGTACCTATGAAAAATATCGACCCGTCTCACTGACATGTACTTAGACGGTGAAATGGTTGACGGAAAAGTTTCCCAACCGCCCATTGTTCGGCATTGGCTTTTCTCTGGGGGCCAATATGCTCACAAACGTAAGTCATGAAGACGTCCTGTGGTTTCATCCGCTTTCTTACATGGAATGATATAGTACTGCGGTGAAGAAGGCTCGAATTGCGTCCTGAAAGGCGCTATTGTGTGCTCTAACCCCTTCAACCTCGAAGTCTCTAGCAAGATTCTCCAGAACAGCTACATGGGCAAGGAGGTTTATCTGAGAGTGATGGGGTGTAAGTGTATTCCACTCAGTTTATCTGGAGCCTTGCTGACAATGCATACATAGCTTCTTTGAAGGAACTTGCGCGGAGACACCGGGATGAGCTGGAGAAGTACAGCAAGGTTGACGTTGAGGCTGTCCTGGACATCACCTATCTAAATGAGTTTGACCGCTTGATCCAGTAAGTTACTGAACGGCAATTCTGGGGCTGAGACTGACATTTCCAGGTGTCCTATCTGGGGATATCCTACTGAATATGCGTACTATCGAGATGCATCGTCGACTGATGCCATTCTATCCATCAAGATTCCCTTCCTGGCTATCAACTCTGTCGACGATCCCGTAAGACCTATGCTCAACTCGCTCAATCACTCCTGCTGACATTTGATAGATTGCCGTCAAGGAAGCCATTCCCTTTGAAGAGTTCCAGCAGAACCCTAATACCATTCTTCTTACAACAACGCTCGGCGGACATCTCTGCTGGTTTGAGATGGGCGGCGGCCGTTGGTTCCCTAAGCCGGTAGGTCTCGCGTAGGATTGGCCATCTCTTCTTGAGCTAACACTGCCCCAGGTCGCAAACTTCTTGAACCACTTGGCTTTCAAGTGTGATCTTGACAGCCTGAAGCCCGAGGAAACATCTACCACCGACTTGACACAGGGGCATGGCTATAGCCCGATGCGCCGCAAGATGCTGATTGTGGAAGATTAGGACTGGTAGAATAGTTCTTCTGCAGGCTATGAGATCTGACGTTAGAGGAACCTTGGTTATGCCCGAGGTTCCCGGATAGACTTGTATACTAGAAGGATAGCAAAACACGCACATAGACGGCCCATTATGCCATAATTTGAACGGTTTAATCAATTGGCCGAATGTGCCCGTAGGAACAGCCTGGTTTAGATGTCTTTATACCAAAGTAACGAAAACCACCAGAGGGACCAAATCCCATTCCATCAAACTCCTAGCGCCAAGCCATGCAACAACTCCAGATTTTTTCCATTGCCTCTCATGCCTGTAGCCTTATGCGAAAGAAACCCGCTTCTTGGTCTTGGCTTTGCCCGCCTTGGTGCCTGCAGAGGTGTATTCCTTGAGACTCTCCTCGTCACCGGCGCTCTTGCGCTTTCGCTTCTTTCTCAAGGCGTCCTTGGCGTCTTCGAGCTTGCTCTTCTTGTCTTCCTCCTTCTTCTGCTGCTCGACCTTGCGCGCCTCGCGGATCTCCTCCATCTGTCGCGCCTTGATCATCTTGGACTCGATCTGGCCGTTCTTCTCCGCCTGGACGAGGGATAGAATCGTGCTCATGCTCTCCTGTAAAGTATAAAGTCAGCATTACAATTGCTTCGCGATTGGGAAATACATGAAGCGCCCATACCCTGTCATCGACAAAGACCTTGCCCTTCTTCTTGCCCCTGGGTTTGACAACGCCCACGGGGGTGATCTTGTTGAGCGTGGGGATGCCGAGCTGATCATCCGTGTACTTGCGCTTCTTGGGGTTCTTGAGCTTCCGGAGGAGAGCCTCACGACCCTTGTCCTTGACCTGCTTGGACGGCGGCGTGCCCTTGGGCTTCTTGGACTTTGCGCCGCCGACATCCTTGGAGGACTTGCTCGAGGCGCCGCCGGCCGCGTGCTTGTTCTTGATGGTTTTTGTTCGTACCACACCCATCGCGACGGGCAAGGAGAGAATGCGTGGAATGGTTTGGTGTGGCTGGAGGGTGGGATTTGGTGGTGGTGAGTGTCGAGAGCTTGGCTGGGGATACTTTTTTTTTCTTTGGAGTTACGATAAGAAACCGATAAGAAATTCGGTCTGGAAGTCTGGAGCGGGGCCGGGTGGCTGGACCAAGTCCCGGAGCACAGCCACTGAATCACGGAGGCCTGTGGCGCCGATGCGGGACAAGAAATGGTGAGACAGCAGAAGAGCTAAGGAGGGAGATCAAGAATGGATTTACACATGTTATGAAATATTCTAATAAACTGATACTTTATATCTCCCTTATGTATTACTTTAATACTATCGTCATGCCTTATTTATCACCTTTAGGAGAGGCTCATCTCCTGCCTATTTGCTGGTGCCTCGTTTTTCCCTTACCCCATGTGGCGCGGCCCTTCGAGACAAAACCTGAGACCTAAAGTGCATTTTGAAGAATTGTTCCTGCATGAAGCTGTGCCTCTGATTGGGTCAATTGGAGCAACTTGTCCATGTCATGAGTTCCTCGGTTACACTTTCTCCCTCATGGTTCATGTCTGCGGATGGAGTTTCTAGCACAAAAAGGCCTCTTGCACAGGCATTGGAAATTGCTCCCAGCTCCGTGGATCGGGATTCAACGCTAAGCCTTATCGAGGAGCCCGTCACGGAGGTTACGGGATATTTACGCGGGAGTGCAAATTAAGCTGGCAGGGAGGCATTGGTTATCTGGAGATCATGTTGCCAGTCGAGACCCCTTAAGCATGGTAGGTATCGGCACGCAATTACTGCCTGGACGGTTAATTGGCCCATGATCATTCGTTCTCCTGGTGGGACAGGGGTTCTTGATCTGTCTGGCCGGGTCTCACAACTCGGAGCCGGGGCAGGGCCGGGTGAGTCAACGCCGAAAACCGTAAGAGGAGAATGTATGTGGCTTTACCGTCGTATCTCGGATTTATAGTATCTTATTAGAGCGAATGTATGTGACGAGCACCCGGGACATTATGTATGCACTGAGCTGGCTTCCGGCAGAATCATGAACGAGATGCCTGATACCAAGACTCCCGGCAGCCCCGCCACGCTTCTCCATGGGACGGGGGTTTCTACGACACCACAGACGTCAGTGACGGCTGATTTTGTCTTGGTACGCTCCAGGGGGCACTCGGGGCTATAACGACACATGCCAGCGTGCAACCTGCAACGCCGCGGAATTGACCGGTTCACTTGCACGAGAGAGGATTTGCTTTTTTTTTTCTTCCTAGCTGCGCAGATCTCGTGCGACATGTGCCGTATCAAATGTTTCCAGAAGCTCAAGAAGAGGGCGGCTAGACAGTGTCCTCAGGCGCTAGAGAAGGTACACCCCCGGCGCTCCGATTGTGTCACTGCCGCCCTGGTGAAAGTCCATGCCCTCTGACGCCAGGCTCATGGGTAAGGTGCCCCCCCGAGTGCCTGGGGGTTGGGGGGTGGTCCAGTGGAGCCATGCCGCGCCGCTACAGGCCATCCGCGACCACTTACAGCGAGGGTTTTCAGCGAGTTCAGGGCTTCTCCAGAGGGGAGGAGGTACATGAAAGTACACTTTGACACAGTTTAAGTGCGATAGTACCCCCTCACTACCCCACCTCTTCACTACGCGACCCGTCTCGATTTTTTACCTTAGTACCGTGGGTGGGCTGCCAGAATTTCTTCGGGCCCTCCATCATTCTTTCCCTCTCGCAACGTTCCCTGAACCTACCAAAATTCCCCAAACTCAACCTACCTGAAAGATTCTCTTCACCAACTCCTCCAAAACAAACCCGCCTCAACCTCTCGCCAACCTTCACTCGCCTCCGAACTCTCCTCGAACAACATCGATACCCGAAATACCTCCGACATCATCATCAGTCAATAATCGTAAACAAACTCAACCCTAGTCCCCTCGCCCTTCCCGCTATCCATCGTCGCCCCCCTCATCCGACCTCGAGACCGTGTAACCTCCAAAGGCACTACATCGCCAACTCGCCTCGCACCTCCAACAAAGACTGCCTTTTCGTCCACGAACCTTTTTACTGCCCGAGCAACCCGACGCCGCACCCGCCCTCTTCCTTTTCCCCTCCCTCCGTCTACATCTGAGGCGTCTTCGACAGGCGACTTCCCCGCCCTACCTTAATTTGCAGGCAAAACCTGTCCCATTCAGTCTTGATGGATAACCTCTGGGCCCGCCGCACAAAGTAAGTTTCCTTACCTTGCCCCTCTGTCTATACAGAATATGAATCTTACCAACACTTTCCACCTTGACAGCTCCGGCAAGCTCTCCCTCTCGACACCCGGTCAAGGGTCCAGTGGTGATTCCTTCAGTCGCAATGCTTCCTTCCCAAAGCGCCAAGGCGGCGATACCCCGTCGTCGAGCAAACCGAACCCCTTCAACACCACACCTGGAGGTCTGGTCTCCCCCACTAGCGGTGCCTCCAGCGCCTTTGGTCTAGGCTCTGGAGCTTTCGCCTCCTTTGGGTCTGCGAAAACACCCAAGTCCTCGGCCAACCCTTTCGACTCGGCTATGGGCACTGCGGTCGCAAAGTCAGGCCAGTCCAAGGACTCATCGAAGGTTGTGGGGAAGGCTCCTAGCATGGCCTCCATCTCCGAGGGTAGCCAGGGGGCCGCGGCCGTTCCTGTATCACACCCGCTCATGGAGCCCTGGACTTTCTGGTACCGACCCCCGATCTCCAAGGCCCACGGCTTCATCGAATACGAGAAGACCCTGCACGAGATTGCCACTGTGCAGACGGTGGAGGAGTTCTGGGAGATCTTTTCATACCTGAAGCGCCCCTCTTCGCTTCCGGTTGTGTCAGACTTTCACCTCTTCAAGAAGGGCGTCCGGCCGATTTGGGAGGATGATGTGAACAAAAAGGGTGGCAAGTGGGTTGTTCGGATGAAGAAGGGCGTGGCCGACCGGTACTGGGAGGACCTTATGCTCTCCCTGATCGGGGACCAGTTTGGTGACGCTGGAGAGGATGTCTGTGGTGCCGTGCTTAGTGTAAGGAACGGTGAGGACATCCTGAGCATCTGGACCCGAACGGATGGTGGCCGCGTCATTAAGATTCGGTAAGTCTTGTTGTGAACGAGTAGAAGTATTCTGAGACTGACTCTTTAACAGTGAAACCATGAAGCATGTCCTCAACTTCCCACCCAACACTCGAGTGGAGTTCAAGAGCCATGACTCTAGTATTCAGCAACGAACGGCCATCGAGGAGCAGCGCCGCGAAAAGGCGGGCCAGCACCATCACCACGATAAGCGTCACACAGGTGGCGTGTCGAAGCAGCCCTCGGAGCAATCCTAGTCGTAGCGTGCCCGGAGTCGGCGTCCCTGACCACCAACCTGTGTATTGTATTTTCGACAAGTCGTTTTCCACGTTCCGGGATTTATCGACCAAGTCGACTTTGTTTTTTAACTACTTACTTTGTTTGCGTTCCCTTGTCTTTACGAATGACAACTTTGTTGGCGGTGTTGGAGAGTACTTCTGGGTGGGGCTGCTCATAACGTGTTCATGAGGATCAGGGTTGGCTGGGACGGGACGACTGGATGACATTAAGGGAAACCAACGGCTGGATAGGTACAAAGGGCGAGGCTGATGAATGAGGTCAGTCTTTGCTCAGGGATGGATGGTGTATTACTAGGTAGCTGCGAGCGGCCAGGACGTGGCTCGCCCAATAGCGGATTTCGGTGAGAGCTACAATCACAAGAGCGAGCTTTGAGGGCTGTCGTTTGTCGCCCAAGCGCAAGACTATTTTTGGTTGCCTCATGAACCGTGATATTACAATTGTGCCTATTAATTGTGCTCATGACTTGCGTAGGGTCATGATGCTGCTGCTTTTCCCTTGCCCTTTGGCTCCCTTCTCCTCTCCCATACTTGTAGATATGTCTCACCGAGATACAGCAGCTCGCTCTGTACCTTGTCCACGAACAGATCCTGACAAACAACCCACTCTCCCGTCGCCTTGTTCTTGAGCTGTACCTTCCACGTCTTGCGCTCCTCACCGCTATCAACCACATCTTCACGCACGCGTACAGCCTCGTGGACAACGTTTGCGACGAGATCGTACCAGATAGGTTCGCCTGGGGGCCACTCGCGAGGGTTAGGCTCAACGTAAGGCGACATGTCAAGATTTCGAGCATCGAAGGTGACGATAGTGGGATTGCGTTCCGAAACGAACTTGTTCTGGGAGAAGCGCTTGACGTGGAAGATGAGATAGGGGGGCAGGGGGTGCATGAGGCGGTATCGCTTTCGCTGGGCATGGTGTTCCTGGGCCTTTTGGCCATCATACTTTGTGAGGATGGTGGTTAGTGGGACCTGTGGAATGATGTTCTTCTCGAGCTCGTCCTGGAAGAGCGGTGCTGAGGGGAGGTCGAGAGTGAGGAGGAGGAAGCGGACCACATCGACCTTGACATCAGCGTCCTCGAAGCGTAGACGATCGCTGGCATCGGCACGCGCCGTGATGGCCTGCGACTCGACCTTCATCTTGCCCTGGAACGTCCGCTGCACCATGGAGCTTCCGGGCTTTGTCTTGCTACCACCTAGACCAAGGTGGAGGTTGTTGAGGAACCATGACAAAAAGTCTACGGGGTCGGACTGCGCCGTGAGGGTGAAGCGCTTGTTGGAGCGGAGTGAGATCTCCTGTAGAAGCTCGTGTGGCGAGACATGGGCTTTAAAAGCACGAGGGTTCCAGATCTTGCGAACGAGGATACTGCATCGCTTGACGAGCTCCGTCTTGTCAGGGAAATCCTCGAGGAGTAGGTAGTTGCGCAGTGGCGCAACATGGGCGAGGGCTTGGACCACAACGTTGAAGTAGTCATTCTCCTTGATATTGTTCATACCCACAAAGCCTGGCGTGTACTCTTTAGAGTCGAGGGTGTAGCTAGTACGTTTGGCGCGATCCATCTCGATCACCTCCTTCTTTGTGTATCGCGGGTCTGACACGTACTTGATATCATCCAAAGCGCGACTCTTGACCTCATAGCCCTCCGGCAGGACGTAGACGCGCTGGGTCTCGAGGTTGATAAAGACATGGTGATCCTCGTCGAGCGAGTGGAAGTAGGCGTGCGACTTTGGCCCGCGGCCCTGGAAGTACTTGCCGCAGACGAGGCAGGCGTAGACGTTGATGTTGGAGAGAGACACGGAGCAGAGCTTTTCAAAGTCAAAGTCTAGCACGTTGCGGTCGATCGTGTCGAGGTAGAGATCGTCGTAGCCGTCTGTCGGCGCCGACTGTCGTATGGGCGCAGCGGCGACGGGCTCGTCATCGTCAAAGTCGTCATCGTCGTCTTGCGCGTCGCCGTTGGCGTGCGCCTCAGTGTGAATACCGGCTTCTGCGCCGTTCTCTAGGGGTGATTCAATGTCCTCGAGTCGAGACTTCTTTGATACTGGCGAAGCAATGTCAAGGTCATCGAGGGCCTCGGAGGCCTGGCGCTTGGCCATTGTTGAGCGCGGAGGGTATGATGACAGTGGTAGATGGACACAGGTCGTATTGTAGTGGCTGGTTGGGGTGGTGGACAGCTCTTGTTGTCTTGCTGAAGCTTGGTTGAAATTTGACGTCTTGGATGAAGGAGTGAGGATGGAGGAATGAATGCAGCGGTTATGAGTGGAGCCTTGAAGCTCCCGTCAGGAGTGGACATGAACCAAGGAAAAAGTGTGAGTTCAGGCAGGTACCACAAAGAGGCACTTACCCCCTCTCAAGGCAGTCATAAACATATCCCCCTAAGGGGGCCACGATAGAGGTAGCGATCCATTCGAACATAGCAAAGATAAGATACCTTCTCTCTCAGCTAAATAGGCACAGAGGTAAAGTTCCCTTTATACCTCATAAACATGCCCAAAACATCATTATAACCATAACCGAAGAGTAAAGCTGAGTCTCTCAGGCATGCTCATATCCCCAGCTGGCAAGGAGCTGCGCTCCGTACTTCGCCCCAGTGTTATTGAAATAACTGAGCTATGCGGTAAGAATAACCTCACCAGTTTGAATACTATGTTATGAGTACTTACTCTTAAGGCAAGATTCAGTAATAATTAAAGTATCTCTTAGATTCACAAATAGAATTGGTCTGAACCCCCCGGAGTGACCTGGTTGAAGCTCCTTGCTAGCTAAGGGGATAATACGTGGGGAAAAGGGGCCTGCAATCCACGTAGAGCACCGGCTCGAGTCGGCGGATTTCCAAAAACCGGCGACGACAATTTTTTTTTCCGCCGCCCGTTTTGCCCCAAAACGCCCGACTCAGAGTCAGGCATTTCAAAAAACCGGCGACGGGAATTTTTTTTTCATCGCCGGTTTTTTTCCTCCTAAGGCCCCCTAATGGGATAAGAAGAAGATCGACCTCGATGAATAAATTTATTAGGATAACTCTTTGATTATTTTTGTCTTTTTGTATAAATCATTCTTTCATAAAGTAGTAATATTTAGGATGATACATATGTCCTCCGTTTGGCGTGCGTCCTTAGGTCCATGTCCTAGCGCAGCTAGGCGGCAACGGGGCATGAGAGAGCACCAGGAAGCTGTCATAAGAGCAAATTCAAAGACAATTTATTT
The DNA here is from genome assembly GCA_003947045.1 of Fusarium ambrosium. Lineage (NCBI taxonomy): Eukaryota > Fungi > Ascomycota > Sordariomycetes > Hypocreales > Nectriaceae > Fusarium > Fusarium ambrosium. The sequence goes on from NIZV01000055.1 coordinate 53,453, forward strand.
CCGAAAAAAGACTTTGTAAGCATTTTATCTATATCCATTATACTCCAGTGATTATCCGGGAATGAACACACAGGCGGTAAACAAGCTGACTATGTATCAACAACTATGCAATCCATCGTCTAACCAGCCATGACAACATCTTCATCCAAAGCAGGCGCGAGAGCATCCATTTCCTGCAGGGTATATTCCACCAGATAACTCTCATCAACCAGCTCCTCAGTACGCTTGTAATGCCTCTCCGTGTAGACACGGATAGCGTGCAAAACATCCTTCAAACTCTTCTGCCCCTGGGCCCCCTTGACCGAGAGATTCGAAAACTTGGAGGCAGGATAGCTGCGGATGAGAGTTAACAAGATTCTCTGGGCTACTGGTGCCGTTCGAGCATTCGTGTTCCAGTCTCGTAGCCTTAGCAAAAGTAGGAAGATCTGCTCGTCTGACAGGCTGCCCAGCACCTCATCCACAGCTTTCAAACCGCTCAGGCTGCCCTTGTCAGGGTTGCTTGTTGTCATGACCGAAGTGAACAGGCTCAGGAGGCGTCCTGGGTGGTTGAGCTGGAGTGCAAGAGTGATGGCTTCCCGGAATGAACCAGCGTGGATATGGTTCTCCAGCTCCTGTTCCTGCTCAATCATCTTCAACGCAGCCTGTGATGCTGCGGCTTGAGTCTCGGACGAAGTGTCCTTCCAGAAGGTCACTGTCGAATCGCCACTGCCAGAAACAATAGTATTGTTCTCTGGGTGGACAGACACAGCCCAAACGCGGTCCTCATGGTTATCGAGTGTGCACTCTGCCTCGCCCGAGTTGGCATCCCAAACCTTGACGAGACCATCACCACCAGCGCTGGTGAACTGAACTCGCTTCTTGGACTGATCCTGGGTAGAAGGCATGTTCAACCACGCAACCTTCAGGACACTGTTGGAATGCCCCTCGAAGGTTCTGATGCAGGTATAGTTGGCGAGATTCCAGAGCTTGATAGTCTTGTCACCACTGCCAGTGAGAACGACGCCCTTTCCGGTGACAGCGCCATCTTCGCCCTGGATGGCTGGCATCTGTGCGGGAGAAAACTGAACTGACCAGACACCTCGCTTGTGGCCGCGCAGGATGCCCTGAACCTCACCCTCCGCCACGGACCAGATCTTGACCGTCTTATCCTGCGACGCGGATGCGAAGAGCTGGCTCGAGTGGTGAACGTTGATTGCGTTGATATCCTTGTCGTGTGCCTTTCGAGTAAAAACGGCGCGGGAACCGGTCTTGTGGCCCTTTTGCTGGGCTGTTCGGGGGATCTCCCACTTCTTGACAGTCTGATCTTGAGAGCCTGTAATAAGGAAAGGGGGAGGGTTGTTCAGGGGATCAGAGCGTGCGGCAGATGACTCGGGAGGGACGCCCTTAGGGAGCGCGACGGCACCCAGAGATTCAGCATGACCCGAGAATGTTGCCCAGCATGTGTAAGAGTTGTTGGCATGATCAATACGCCAGAGCTTGGCTGTGTTGTCCTTGGCGCCTGTGGCAATCCAGTGGCCTGACCAGTCGATATCGAGAGAAATAACGATTTCATCATGGCCCTTGAGGAGAGCAACGTCTTGCCCAAAGTAAGGGGAAGAGTCAGAGTCCCACGCAGATTCACCAGCTTGAGCCTCTGTCTCAGAAACAGAGACGAGCCTGACATCCTCCGAGTTTGTGGCCAAGGCGACGAGTGAACGGTCTGGAAGGAGGTAACCCAAGTCGATGATGTCGTCGTGTGTTCCAGATATCCTTCGGAAGGGCTCTGGTGCCGAAAGTGTAGACGCCTCTGCCTTCTTAGGTGGTCGATATAGAGCCAGGGTATGGTCGACCTGAACAAGCAGGATAAAAGGGAGACCAGGGCGGTAGAGACCCGAAGCGATGCCTTCCTCTTCACTCTTGGCAGCCTGCTGCGGGGTGAGCTCTTTGCCTGTATCCGTGTCCCAGATGCGAAGGCAGCCATTTGCACCAGCCGAGTAAGTGAGTTGTCCATCGTCGATGAACCCAGCAGCCTCGACAAGTTCCAGACAAGGCACCACCTTGCGAATCTTCCAAGACTTGGCATCCCACCACGTCAAGGTCTTGTCTCTGCCCGCTGTAACCAGGGCGTGTTGCTCTGCGGAGTAGTCTAGCCCCTGGACGTCGGAAACGTGAGACTCGAGATTGGCGACACAGCTTCGCTTATGCAAGTCCCATACTCGGACCTTGCCATCTTGGTTGCCACAGGCAAGTCTGAAGTTGGTTGTGCTGGCGTTCTCGTCCTCCTCGTCAGAATCCTCTTGATGTTTTGATTTCTTCCCCTTGCGGGCAGCCTCATTTGAGCGGGCGGCGACCTCGAAGAAGTGAAGGGCAGAGACCAAAACAGAAGATCCACGGAAAGTATGAGTGACATAGCCTGCGGCGATATCCCACACCTTGACTGATCCATCTGTTCCTCCAGTCGCAAGCAAGGTGCTGGTTCGGTCCACTGCAAGAACGACTACGGGCGTGCCGTGAGCCTTGACTGTTCGGGCGAGAGTAGCCTCGATAGATCCATCGTCCTCAGACCGTTTCAGCGCATAAATCCTCATGGATAGGGAGCGCGAGCAGATGATGAGATGAGAGCCAGAGGGTGTCACTGCGGCATGTTAGTTTAGCTCAGTCGAACATTTTTCGACTAAACTCACAGGTCAGGGTAGAAATGAGCTCTCCATCCTATAAAGAATTAGCCACGTCGCGTTACAAGGCTTCAAGGAGATTCTTACACCCTCAATTTGCGCAAGGTGCTTGCCGTTGGTCGGGTCAGTGAGAATCGCATCCTCCCCAAGAACTGTCGCGAGAATTCGTGCGCCATTGTCGAGCGCTACAGAGCCTCCTGTGAAGATGGGTCGAATGACATGATCAACGTCAAACGTCGTCTTCAACGGCTGCTTATTTGCCATTGTGGGTGTGTTGATGCGGATGCGACCTGACAAGAAATCAAAGCAGAGAAGCTCTCATGAGTCCCGACTTCCTGTTCCTCGATATTTTTTTTTAGCGTCCATAGCGACGCAGTATGATTGGTGGAAAGCGTGATTACATAAGTTGCGATCGCACTTGCCACACCTCCAAGCCACACCTCACTCAGTCGCGATCATGACAGCTCCCGGCTTGTCTCGAACTTCATCAACTTTCATTTCACAAACAGTTAATTTCATCTCGCAGAGACAAATCTCGTTTTCAAAGCATCATTGCCGTGCATTGCAAACAACCAGAGCTTGCGAACTTGCCACATAATGCTGTCCTTCCATGTCTAATAGATGAGCCTTCATAATCCTTCATCATGGGAATGCAAGGCCCCTTGACCGCCCAGGCGCTGGTACGAGACACACCATCACCACTCCATCATGATATGAATACTAACGCGCATAGGGTCGGTCTCCATATGACGATGCTGTGGAGTGGGATGGAGATCAAGATGATGAACAAAGCGATGGTTCAAGGCAACAACAGTACGACCATCGCGGTCGCCCCATAAACCCCGAAACCAAGAGGATTAACAGAGATATAATACGTTCTCATAATGAGGTAATGTTAGTTATTGGCGTTGCTGAACAAGAGAACCCGACATCAAATCCAGAGGCCGAGTCGGAGCGCAGGCATGCCTTGTATGAGTATGATGTGGGAATGAAACTCACCTTCAGGGCAATGCGCTGTGTAGATGCCGCGGGGGCGTTTGGTCTTGACGGCCTCCGCCAGCGTATCCTGGTATGTCTTTCACTGATCTAATTATGATTGATTTTGCTGACATTTACAGATCTACAAAAGATACTCACATATTGCCTTCTGGGACCTGTTTGCCCAAGCCCGCAAAGACTTTTCGTTCGCGAGAGACATCATGCCCGGTGCGGCTACGAGCATTCTCACCAATTACACCGATCGTCAGCTTTTCTGGCTATGGAGAGACCGCCCCGATAGGATATTCGCGCGTCGCTTGTGAGTGGACCACAGCTTTCATATACGAACGCCTTTAACTCACCCTCGATCAGTGTTCACGAAATGTGGGCGTATGCCAGGACGCATATTGAACTTTACGTAGCTTTGCAGAGGCTTGGATTGGTCTCGAGCACCAGCCTGCTCCCAAGCCTTTCCTTCTTTGTCCCCTTCAGCGCTGACTCCCCTATCCCCGCTCCACCCCCCCTCGATGGCCTCTCAATCCAGTCCGTTCTGCAATGGATAGGAGGTGTGTGCATCTCGGCGACGCCTTTCCTTCTCTGGGTAATGACACAGAGACTGATCCGTGACCTACGGCCGCAACTGTGGAGTATCATCCTACCCAGGCTTCCAAACACCAGCCCTCCTTTGGGGACACCACCCAACTGGGGACCGACCGATAGGCCCAGGGATAGGGACAGGACGGAGAACACCCATAGTCGAAGCGCGACCAACGATGTTTCGCCCCTGCGGGCGATAGATGGCCAGGTACCGAATGATACTGGCCCAGTGGAGGCAGTGAGGCGACCGAGCACGTTCTCTATGCGCGATGATTTTAGCGATGAGGACGAGAATGAAGGTGCCAATGCGACATTGATCAGTTTTGACGTGGAAGCGACCGAGGCCTCATCAGATGGGCCACAAGGGTTATGGAGTGCTGAATTAAGACCAAGTGTCAACGATGCTCGAGGATTAAGCTCCCCTTCATACGTCGACACCTTACTCACCCAGCTCCCGCCGCTTCTGGCCAACTACATCTTCTCCGAATCCGCCATTCGAATACTCACAGCACCTTACGAGAGCATGTCTCTTCGACTGCTGGCCCGCACGTTTCGTCTTCGGCTTAGCCTGCCTTCCCACGATATTTTCAACGTCAATCTACTAAGTGGCCTCAACTCTACCCTCGTCATCAACTTCTTGAGCAGCCAGTTCATCCATCTGGTACTTTGCTCCGAACTGTGGGCTGGCTTCGCGACCATATCTGAGCTGCTGCATACAACGCCAGAGGAGTGGAAGGAGGCGGAAGATCAGAAAGAAGGTGAATGGCGAGAGGACTGAGCTTGGTTGGTGGGGCATGTAATAAAGAATCAGGTACAAAACATTCGTTGCGCGCAATTGCAACCTCTCCGCTCATGCCAACATGCCGCTAATGCTACTACTCGAACCAGGATACATACGCCCGATGCTAGTGCGAAAGAAGAGTCGGATCGCTTGATCATGTCAGCCGTCGACCTTATGAAAGACTGGGGTCTACTCGACATGAGCTATCGACCTCAGTTGTGCTCTAGGAAAATGACAGGTCCATCTGTCACCTTTGGGTTATAGCCCTAGTTAACAAGGATGGCCTTGTTTTCTTCCTGGAGCCTTGGGGTGCGCCCGCAGTCGTACGGTTCGTTCTACTCCTCGTTCGTGACGGCGGCGGCGTCTCGGGGCCTGGGGTTGCTCCGGCGCTGCTGGGTTACCCCGATCAGCGGGGAACTCGACGCGGCACGATAGCACGCAGGATCGAGGAAGGACACGAGTTGTGAGGAGATCAATTGGCAGGGGTGAGGAGTGTCCATCTTGGTTGAGGAGGAAGAGATTGTTGACTTTCGACCTGGTCCAGCCCTGTGCCTTTGCCTTTGCCTTCAGGGGTTGAGTGCCACTGCCGGGGCCCCTGTTCGGCGGCGATCCATGGGCCCTGGTCGAGCACATTTAGGGCTAGATGGGCTGGTTACACGGACAAGCACAGTCTATGATCCTTTTGTCAACGGCTGCATATCCTGCTGGCAGGTGTTACGAGAACGAACTTGGAGGCTCAACAACTGATGGGGCCTGATTGAGCTCGGACGCTTCATCTTACGTTGCAGCAACCACGCCAATCGTCTGGGGAAATGGGAGCCGCTGCCCCAGTCGACGCGGCACCTCTACCGGCCGGGGCAAGGATCCGAGCCGGGCAACCTGCGCGCACGCTGTCGGACTGCACCGTGCAGTGGAGAGCCCTGGAATAAGAGTCATCTTTGACTTGTCGCATTGTGTGGCGTCCTTTTGTGATGGATTGGGTGCTACGAACCCATGGGTGCGCCTCTCGAAGAGTCATGGCCATCTTCCTTGGCATCAAGCCAAGGTCCATCGATGCCAGGCCTAGCCCACCGCTTCTCGCCCGGTTGGAGTTCCTGGGAGTTGGAGGCTTGTGTTCCTGTCTGGCGTGCGAGTTGGAAGAGAGGGGTAAAAAAGCGAGATGCTGGGAGGTAGGTAGACGGACAGGGCTAGACGGCGCACATGGATATAAATAAATCTTACTCTTAGGATGGCCACAACAACTTATGCAAGAGTTATCCATAACATTGGTATAAAAGTTCTCAAATTACTAACAATTCTTTATAGTATTTTTAGACAATTTTAGGATATGTACTTGATAACATTTGAGAGAAGTTTGAAGTGCTTTCGAGTTCGTTCACTTGCCTCAAGCTCGCGACCAGCGACTTGAACATGGAACCATGATCGCCATCCATCCCAGTCAGTTCTGCTCGCTCCTCTGCAGGGGTTGCTAAGAGAGGCTCGAGTCGTTGCCACCAGCAGCCAACCACATCGCTGCCGCCGGCACAGTTGCATGCGACGCCGCGCCATGTCCTCAGGGGCAAGGGGCAGGCCAGCAAGAAAGGTGAGCGACGCCAAGCAAGAGACGTCTACGCCCACCACCGTCTGCAAAGGACCACCCATCCTCACCTCCGGTGAGAGGATGAGGAGTATGCTCTTCGACCCCGCCATAGAGATCTTCATGCCCCTCCGCACTTGAAACTCTGCCCTGGTCTGCGTGAAAGTAGCGGCGGACGCTAGACAAGGGACGCGCCTAATACCCGTTGCCCGAGACCAGGGCTTTTTAGCGTTTCGTCAGTGCAGTGCAGGCGCTAGACCTTGTGTTAGCCGAAGCGAGGTGTCGTCCCCTCTCACCTTCACACCTTGGCTGCGTGCGTGCGTGCTTGGATATCGTTTTTTGACATATTGCTTTTGTGTTATCGTTGCTAGTAGGTCAATTAGTTAGCTTGACTGCAGGATGCGCTTGCTCGCCCTGAAAATGGAGAGGAGAGACCTTGTTCATGTCTCCACGGGGAGGGACAACTCGTAGTATAAATTGACCAGCTTTGCCATAACCTTGAGATCCTCATCACACCTTGCACCTCCTTCTTCATCTCTTCAACCATATTCATCTGTCCTACACTCTGAAAAGCATTATCCCGTTCTTGAGTCTGTCGTCATGAGCCCTCCAGTCCAAAAGAGAAGGCCCATTATTGTCATCATCCCTCTTCCCCCCCGGCCTGACCAAACGTCCGGAAAGACCGCCATTGAACTTTGAGAAACATGCCAATACTTAGCTTCAAGACTGTATCGGAGATCTGCCATGTGCCCCTTACCTAGATCATCGCTATGGTTCAAGACCTTTGTGAGCCAGAGCCACACAATGCCGAGGTATTGACGATGCACTCTTGTTTCTAAATAGAGCTGACTATAATATTTTAGTAGTACTAGAAGCTATGTATGAGAGTCCTGATGTTTTGGTGAACTATGTCGTTTTCCGGGTTGTGGATATGTGGGACGTGGACTTTAAACATGTCGTTGTATTGACAATGCTGCTTGGAACATCAGGCCATTGCATCAGGGCGGAGAGATTAGGAGGGTGGAAAATAGACAATATAGTCAAAGATCAATCTGAACATTGGCTCTCACGCACATTCAATACGCTCTCATCCACTTGGGTCTCTCTTTTTATCCCCTCGAACTCATAGCAATCTCCTAGTAAAGCTGGCATGTAGTCAAAGCCCCTGTGAACTCCAAGCGCGCTGCAGCTGTTGGTCCCACCTGCTGGGAGTGACACACCAGCAGCGCCAACAATCATTTGTTTGGACAAATCGGGGGTGAGCTCGGTCTCTCGACTTTGAGATACAAACGAGGTACCCGTCGCCCTCGTACTTGGGCTTGAGACAACCTTGACGTGCTGCAAGGCATGCGAGGCAACGGACAGAGCCTCTCGGCGCTTATTGCTATTCGTCCGTCTCTGCACGTATTCGGTCTTGCTGGTTTTGAGATTTCGTCGCCCATCCTGCCGATTCCGTCGAGCTTTCGAGGCTGTGTCGTGTCGCGGTGTCGAATACTCTTCCATCCATGGTCCTGCAAGTCAGAAAGAAACGCAGCATAGGTCATGTCCGGCGAGATGGTGCAGCCCAGACAGTGAGATCTGTTTTTCGGGTCTCGACGCATAAATACCCGTCGCCGCGCCGCCAGTATTCTCTCTTCACCTGAGGCTTTCAGACAAGTCAGCTTCCGTACCACCCAAGTACCGTCTCCAACATGCCCCTCAATGTTTCACCTCCTCCCAATTCGCATTCTCTGGACCCGGACGCTGCCAACGACTTGGAAGCACAGCAGAGAACCGCCCAGGATCTTCAGGCAGACAATGATGTGGATACTCGAGGTTCGTAGCCCAGCCAGCGACATGGTTCGATATGTTAACCCGCGCTTCTTTGCACCAGATTCGGCGAGCAACGAGCCCGACCAAGGAGGTGAGCCATCCAATGGGGTGTTATACTTTGCGATCCGCTAACAGTGATGTTGCAGGCCCGGGCGCCTGTGTCTTGAAACTTGCAGCACTAAGGGAGAGCGACCCGACGCACATTCTCTTTCGCCGCTTCACAGAGCTCGCTTCATTGTCTCTCGACTTGGAAGGCAATCATCTGGAGCAGCTGGGACATGAGCTCAGGCAGATGATCCTAACAGGCGAAGAGGATGTCAACGACTTCAACGACAAATTTCTGGGGAAACTTAGTCGTTATTGTACGACACCAGTGCTAATCCACCCGTGCCGGCAACATGAGCTAACAAGATTAAGATCAGATTGGGTGCAACCTTAGGCGGGTACTTGGGCTCACCGAACCAAGCCAGCCATTCCTAAAAGACGTTTTGGATTCTGCCAAACAATCTTGGGCTCCAGGACAAGGTCTCCATTTGAAGGCCTCTGACCATGACTTTGCGTGGCTCTGTGACACGGACAAGATCGACCAGGTCTTCATCAATTTGCCGCATCAGCCATGGGTTCGACGCTTTGTGGTAAGCAAACATGTATGTTGCTTGTCGTGAAGTTATTTTGACTATCAAGCAGAACAAGCTCAACCTGAGAACTGAGAAGGGCGGCAGTTTTGAGGCCATCTGGATTCCTGGCGAATACGTTCGGTTCGCCACTGTTGGCATCTTTAACACGTGTGTCGGCATATTTGTTGTGGCTCCTATGGCGATCCAAACCCTAAAGGTGACAACTCCTGCCGGTGAGGTTGCTACGTACCTGGTGTTCGTACTCGTGGCCGGCTTTTTGATCCAGATTCTTGTCCCTGGATTCACAAGACAGCTCCTAGCATACCTAGCCTATGCGGGAGTCATGGCCGCTGTCATGAGACAGTAGGACAAAGGCTGTTGTTTCTGGGGTCGAGGGAACAGAGTGGTGGAATCGGCTAGACGATAGGGCAAAGCGATGCTGAGAGTACTTTCCTTGTTCCCATATCGTGATGCAGTTCAATTCATCGAAGCGAGGAGTTTTGTCGAATCGCGTGCACTATGAGATGCTTCATTGTTAGCGTGTAGTCCAGTTGTCAAGTTCTGGTGATCTGTTGCCTAGAGACAAGGCGCGACGGGCCAGAAGTAGACGAGTGTCGGGAAGGTTCGAGGAGAACATGGGCGGATGGCATTGAGAAGGGATGCGTAGGGGTCGAAATGGACAGAAAGGGGCAAGATACTAGAAGGGGTCCGTTGGGATCACGAAGATTAAGGGATAACAGAAACTTAGAAGTTGGAGGCCGGCCTCCAGCTGTGGTGGATGGATGACTGAGGCAGGAAAAGTCACGAGGAGAGGCTGAATGGCTGAACGAGAAGACGATGGAGAGGCCTGGGTACCCGTCCGCTCCTGCTGATGCGGCTCTCGAAAACGTGCTTAGAGACAAGGAAGCGACGCCCTGGGGTGGGTGGCAGGAAGCTGCTCTGACTTCAACCCCCTGGCCATTCGGTACCAGACAAATACTACCAACTCCAGGATAGATTCACGGAAGAATGTTCAATTTAATCTCTTTCTGTCTAAGTATTTCTCCCCTTCACCCTTTCAGCCCGCTGCATTGACCTCATAAGGAGCGTCTACCTATGCTTTGGGTCCCTGTATTCGACCACCAGACATTTTAGTTGGGAGGGGCGGCTGTATCTGGGGTGAAACTAACACAGAACGCCATGGAAAGATATCGACAGAAACCTAGGGGCTTTGGAGATTGACAACAGGGGATGAGTCCCTAAGGAGAGATTGCATGTCTTAGGAACGAGGAGCATCGACCGTGGGATATCATTCTCCGTCCGTCGTCTGATCTCCGATTGCGGGCACTGTTCTCGTTCGGTCCTGGCGTGCTAGCGCCCAAGGCCGCTGAATGGACTGGCAGAGCGATCGTCCAAGTGAGACCGGGCGAGGCTCTATGTCTGCATCCTGTCAGTGTCATATGACGATGGTGCCCCTGCCGATTGACATCACTGGGTGCCATTCGACGCCGCAACCAAGGAGAGGAGGTTCGACCTCAGTGCGTCTTCACAGACGATCCCTCAGATACCTGGTGGCCCTTCGCTCTTAACGTTCATCCTTTTCAGCCTCCACCTGCACAACTGAAACAACTTGAAGGGCATGGCTGAGCGGAATTGGAGTATCCGAGTTATCCAAGAGCCCTCAGCGCTTGTCAACTTTATGAATCGCTTGGTTGTGATGCACGAGTTTATCTCTGTGTGCGTCAGAAGCGGCCTCCGTACACCAGCCATCACCTTTTTACCCCTGCAAGACTGAGGGAAAGGCAACCAAGCCCCTCCCCTCGATTGCAAACCACGGGCGAACCAATATCCAGCATGGATAACAATGTTTCTAGTCGAGGATGTTTGAGCGGGGCACTCTCCTGCTGAAGCGGAGGTTGAGAGGTCCCAACAAACTTCATGGTCAACAGGGTCAGCTAGAATCCTAGTTCCTCCAAAGACAACCAAGGCCTAGAATAGCAGTCATTCGCAACACATGCAGCATCCCAGGAATTGTGCGCCAGGGCTGTTTAAGCCAGAGCCTCGCTCGGGCTGGGCCGATCTCGGTGGCTGAATGGCTTGCGGTATTCGGTCGCACGTAGCACCCGACGTTATCTTGTCCTACGCGAAAAACACTGGCCGGTGCGACAAGGGGCGTTGTCGTCGATAGCAGATCCTCTATTTGGATGAATTTCTACTGAGAATCATCAGTCCCCTGTGCTGCAATTGATTCCAATGCACGAGTCATTGTTGGGACAAAGCCTGGTGGTGTGCTTGGCTGCCATTGAGGGTAAGTCCTGCCGAGCGCGTCCCTCACCGCTTCTGTTCAATCCTTCAAAAACTGACCTTGACATTCATGGAGTAGACACATTCGTTCGCCAAACCGATCTCATGGCCTCTTCTGGGACCAGCAAACCGTTCGTTTCTTTAGGCTCATCAACGACCTTAATTTCCTATACACGAGACTCGATGTCGGTGCAGCCTCCGGTTCGGCCGCGGCGACCGAGTGACGGCGCCACGACACACCACAAAACGCATGCCTGATATCCAGAGGAACACGTCGCAATGTCAGGTGGCCTCCTTGGAGGCCATAAGCCGCCGTTGAGACCCAGGAGATGCTCAATCATTACAAGTCCAAGCTGTGTTTACACTGCGGATAGTCAGCCCTTGCTCCTCGAAGTCGGATTGTGTGGATGGGCAAAGCAGGATGAGTGAGAACAAACCCAAGCATACCGTGCAGGCTCAGCCAAGCAGATGCTAACATGTTTCTTCCAGAATAGTCCTGTCCTTCAATGAACAGTCAGGAGTTGCCATATCCTTCCGTCTCGAGGTCGCTTGTCAATACTCGATCAGGGGGTAGATGGGGTTATATGGAACCCATCATGAGGCAATTGAGGAGCCCCGCTTGTCATGTGCGCCGAGTGTTGTCCGCAGGACAGTCACCCACTCATGCTCATGGTAATGGATGGCAGGTCTTACAAGACTAAAACTCGTGGCGCAGTCTTCTGGAGCTGGAGGACGGTGTCCTGTCCCCTACGACTGCTACAGCGCGCTCTTCTTCAGGCGTGTGGGATATATCGCCCTCGCCTGGTGCAGTTCAGTTGCCAACTAGCCAATAACGCCTAATTCGGGATGCGACCTGGGTTTTGCGTCTGAGAGGTTACCTAATCCTCGGCCACTCACCAGCCAACTCAATCTTGTCAGCTACAGTGGGCTGTCAAAGCAGAGGAATTGGGGGAATTTACCACGACTTGTCCAGGTAGAAGATGGGTCCTTGGAAGTGAGCATAGGATGTCCGCAGGCACCTTCTGGGGTTAACGACGGATTGACGACCTGATGGACATGTTTGATCGGCCCCAACGGCCAGACGCTCTGTTCCGTTCCGGTTTGATGACTGCCGGCACCCCTAGGGCAAGGTTCCCATTCTGCAGTACTCGTCTTGCAGCTGTACCGTCTTACGCTGTCGGAATGCTTCGTCTCTTCATGCGGTCATTTGGATAGCCATCGGCTATTCTTGGATGGAAAGTCAAAGATATCCATTCTGAGAAGTGGTTGCCTCAGAGTTTGTGGCGTGAACCAATCTCCAAAATTTCCACAACGCCAGCCATCAAACCCTTGTCGAGGCCAGGCCATTGAGCAAACTTTTGGTGGGAGGTAATTGCTGCAAGGCCTAGACTTGATGCCCAACGTCACCAACTTACTCACGAGTACCCGTCAGCACTCATGGGGAGTTTCACGTCCACACTTCTCTCGAGGACATCGGCATCGAATGGGGAGGGGATGCTTTGGTTGGCTGCGGCATTTTCGGCGATCCAACTCGTTGCTTTCCCATCGCGGGAAAGCTTTTTAGAAAGCCTCCATTCTCATTGCCCCCTGAATGGACCAGACTTCAAAGCGCTTGGTTCTCTCATCAGGCGTGGTCTCTCTCCCAGCATAGCCCAAATGACGACCATGGAGCAGCTGCACATCGTCAGGCGTTTTGAGGCCCCCCAAATGATGATGACACCGACCGAGCTGGATGATGATGCATACTTTTGGACGCTTCCAGAGTGAGGCTGTCACCAATATTACAATACCAATAGGCGGTGAATGAGAAGTGTGTTGGCTCTACGCTCCGAGATGCTTCGCCCGCCCTCCTCCTTGACGATGCCATCTCTGAATGGTGGCAAACGCAACCTTTCAGGCCCTTTGCCTAACGCACGCCCCCTTGACGCTTCAGAGACTTCTTGGCCAATGACGGACAATCTGTCGGCTGCATTCTCAAGACTTTGCCCATCAGTTCCTTAAAGTCTCAGCAATGTACTCTACCTACAACGCCCACCCCGAGCGCGGCAAGTACTCAACCTGGCCTGTGGGGGCCGGGTATTCTGTGCATCCTTGTCCTGCAGAACAGAGCTGCCATAGCCGCGCGGATGCACCTTGTTACACAGCCAACTTAGTCCGGATAGTTGGACAGAAAGTGAAGGTGGGCTCCAGCCTGGTCCTGGGGTTGATCCTTGGCACCACGACCCGGAATATTCCGATCGTTGCCGCGAAAGCATCCCAGCCAATGTCACTGGAAACGACCCCTGGCAAGTTTATATGAGATACGGATACCGAACCCATGGAAACAGATTCGAACACAAGCCATCCAAGGCTTCCAGATGCACCCCAGATCCGCGCCACCCACGTTTTATAGACGCAGCATGGCTGGCAGGTGTTTCGGTGACGTCAGGGAGACCCTTCTCACATCGCCAACGTTGGTTCAGGGGCAAAACATACACTCGGTTTGCTCTTCCCGCGTGACAGCCATGCGTTAGGGCTTCAACGTATCCTCTCCTGAGAATGAACAGAAAGGCATCATAGGAATACTAAGATTAAAGAAAAGATATCTAAATTTAGGATATATCTTTTATAATTTTAGTATATTTTTATGAAGTTCTTTATCACAAAATGTCATGATATTTAAGAAGAGTTAGACTAGATTCTTTGCCGTTTTGGTGCCTACCTATATAGGTAGCTAACTACCTAGGTAATCAACGATTGTCAATTAGGTATAGGTACCGCTTAGAGGAGGATCAAATCGGAAGGTTTAGTGGTGTTTCCATAGTTTCGCGGTCATACACCACAAGCTTGATAAGTATGATGTTTCACAGCTACATATAAGCTTATACAAACGACATCAGAGTGGGGAGAGGTTGCACCAGGATAGGCCTGAATAGGAGAGAGGAGCCAGTTCGTTGCGGTAGGTACAAGCACGTGAAATGTACTGACTGTGCAGACTGCATATTCTCCTCCTCCTCCTCCTCCGGTCCGCCAATGACAAGCCAATTGCCCACGAGCCCATCTCCCAGCAACGGCATCTGACACAGCAGATGGATCCAGCGATTTGCATGGCACTAGTGCAAGGTCCTCGACATAAAAACCCCCTGATTGGCATTACTCTGATTCTGCAGCGAGTTATGCTAACCCCCTTGGCATGGTTTGGGGGAGTCTCGCAGAGCACTTCTGCAGCTAGATAGCCTCACTGATGGCCCCCCCTGCATAACTAGCTCGTAATGGCTGCCATAAATATGTACCCATTGCCTTTCTGGTGCTTCATCTCGCTTGTTACATGAGGCACTCGATAAAATCTTGAATGTTTTGCATATAGATTCTCCAGTCGTCGCAAACGCGACGAACCCTACGGGGCTAGCCCCAAGACACCACGGGGCGGCATGGATTGAGAAATGGCAGGGCATCACATCGAACCATACCCCCCATCTTGACAAGGCACTCATGCACAGAGGATCTGCTCGAGAGCCTCGTTGGTTTGCTGTCTCTCTCTGAACCAACCAGCCAGAACTCAACAGTGACTCGTGGAACTCTCATGGCACATTCAGCCACAGAAACCTCTGTCGATCAAGCAAGCCGCCGAGGAACAGGCTAATGGACGCCTCGCGTGGACCTTCTACAGGTGCCTGTCTGCATCGCTAGAGCACAGCATGCTATTTTTGTACCATGGAGCCTCCCCAGGCCACAGCAACCGTCCCACTCCCCTCAACGATGCAGACATATCCACTCGACTCAAATTAAACCACCTTCAACAAGTTGATAGCCCTACCCCTGTCGACAACATATCAGCCACCGAGTTTCCGTCCCAGGTCTTTGCGCTAGTGTGTTGCCCGACTATGCTGTAGAGTCGCTGAAGCGAGAAGACGCAAGACGAGCAATGGGCTCAAGCGAGGGCATCTATCATCCATGAAGGGCACTAAAAGTCGCTGCGGGGGATGGTTGCCTTGAGACTTGTCAGTGGTGGCTGATCCTACCCCCCTGTCTGCATCAACATGCAGAGTTTTTCGACAGGATGCGACCATTTCCCCTCTTGGTAGCGAATCAACGGACGCCGGGGGCCGTTCCGTCTGCCGTGCCGGCGAGCAGACGGTCGTGAGGGCATATCGCAGCTTCGGGAGACAAGTTGTGGGTCGGGGAATGTTGAAATATGATAGAGACGACGTGCGTAGTGATATTACTGCCTGGGAGGCGCTCCGCAAGAGCCAAGATAGCTTTCAATGGTGTTCACGGCCCTGGCGCGGGAATCATGGGTGGTGGGTGAGCGATCCATCGTTCTCTGTCAGCGTTGGCATGGTTACACAACAGCGGTTTATGCCTGCCCCGTCACCGGCACAACTCACGGCATGGAAACAAACTCTTCTCGACTCTGTGACAGAAGAGCAAGAGAACCATCACCATGAAACGGAAGAGCAGCGCTCGCCACCAAAGACCTGTGCCTTGAGCAGCCACTGCAAGACTGCAGTCTACAGGGGGTATTTTTCACACATAAGCCCAGCCAGAGAGGTCATTAGGCCATGCCGCCGATCTAGCCCCCCTCATAGGATCCGAAACGACCATTTCAAAACCCCTAGCTCATCGTCTCGACAAGCCCCCCTGTACACCTCTTCAGCACAGCAATCACATCTCCAGGTTCAGCAGCATCTAGGCAAGCCACGATCCTCTTGCGCAGAGCTAGACAACGGTTCCCCTTGCAAGAGGAGGCGCACAAAATGACTCCCGTTACGTCCTATTCGAGAGTACACATTGTCTGAGCGCTCGAAGGCGCGCCGCCATGACTGTTGCCTCCCACCTTGCTAGGTTCGTGTCAAAAATGATAGTCCTTTTTTGCTTTCTTTTTCCTCGAACGATGGGAACTAATGTTCAAATGAACCGTTCGCCTCATATTGAGGGAACCAGTGGAGAAGATTAGACGTCCTCGCATTCGTATGCGCTCTGGTAAGGTATAAAACCCTCGGTGAAGCCTTCATCGTTCTTTCATAGTTCTCGTCAAGGTAGCGCTGCTCTCCCACCAACAATTGAAGCACCAATTACCTCCTTCCACTGCCCTTCCCATCTTGTTTTTGAACTCATAGATCTTTTGTTGTCCTCTCTTTACAATAGCCATGCTTGTGCCAGTGACTTCTGGGGTTCCTGCTGAGCCTGCTCCGATTATCAGTGTTCCAGTCACTACGCAGCAGGAGCCCGAGTCGGCCAATCAGTCCTAGAGCTCTAGTGACAAATGATTCAAGTTCCGACGAGCTTTAACTCCTCATTTTTGAGTCACTGCAAAAGAGATGCAGGTAAAATAATTGAAGACGAAAAGGTACGCGGTTCAGACATACGCATCATTGCCGCCACGGACATTCATTCTAACACTGAAGAAACTAGAGTTGACATCTTATCACACAATCTTGGAATCTGATACAGGCTGGTTTTTGGGGATTAATTCAAACGGGTGTATGTGAACCAACAGCTAGGAATTATTGGTCTTTGAGGCAAAAGGAGGCGGGGGCAAAGGATTGAAGGATGAAAATGGACCCAGAGATGTGATTTTAAAAGCGACACTTAATAGCAATTTATTCATCGTGCACACATCTTACTACTCCTATATTCTCCTAAAAACGACTTACATGACAAAGGCCGATGTTCAAATTAGACGCTATCACAGGCGCCCATGCTACACAAGCGCATAATTTGTGCGGAGAAGCGCGGCTCGAAGGACTGACAGTTGATCCATGCGGAGGCCATTAGCCGCAGTTCGGAGCCGAGGGACATGCCGTATACCAAGAGTGTACATAGCCTAGGTAGAGAGGCAATGTGACAAGTCGCTCGCTATGTGCATGGCCCCATCCCTGATCTTCTGCATTCTGCAAGGCATTCGACAGCCACACGTAGCTGAATGTAATTTGCTTTTGCTGTCAAGCCCAATTGAGAATCCTCCGGCGTCAAGCACATGGTCCCAGGGTCGAGGCCTACCTCGATGTAGATCAGCGAGGCTCAGACATGGAACTGAAGGTGTGGTGGGGGAGGGGTAGAGTAGGGGGCCTCAAAGCACAATGGGAGGTTCAATACTGCAATCAGTGTCCAACAACCCAAGACTGCAGCATTCTCTGTCGGTGTTGGATGGCAACGTCGGGTACGCCTTGTTTCGAGCGATTCGACCGAAGGATAAATATGTCGTCGGGCCCGCCAAGTTGATCAAGCCTGATTCAAGAGCCGGTCAGCATTCGCAGCGCAACTTGCAACAATTTTTTAATCCCAACAAAGTGTCAACATCATGTCTAGTCGCCAGCCCGCCGCACGACGCAGTGTAGACATCACACGCCAGCAAAGCTGGAGCGAAGCGTCACCGACTGATGAGAGACCCGCCACGCCAGGTGCTGAGTGAAGCCCATAGAGCAATTGATCCATCAGCTAACCATATATTGCTTCGCTACTCAGATCTCGAGAGTCAGCCCAAGAGAGGTAGGTCCTGTCCCTTGAATGCTTGAATCTGATACTGAGGCTGAATGCGGAAAAGAGATACCAGGCTGGATCCGTCTTGCGCAACAGCAACAGCATGATCTGAGGCACATCATCGCCCCCCGTCGCACGGTTATAGCGTGGTCATGTCTCATGTACAGAGATCGCCGTGTGTCGTGTTTATGGAAAGAGCTCGAGGCAAAGTCCCTTGCGGGAGAAGATAATGAGGAGCTTTGGGAGAAGCTGATCGAGCAGCAAGATCAATACCGTGAGGCTGACCATCCCTCCCCAAGACAACTCATCCGTTGTCGGATAACTAAAAGACCATTAGACCGCCTCCTTATCCAGACGAGCCAGGTATTGGCGATTGACCAACCGAACAAATACTTCCTGAGGCATCTCCTGCCCAGCTGGAAGACGCTTCTAGGACCCGAGGACGACGCCATGTTCGCCGATGAGACGAACCGCGACTGGGTATCGCTCTCGCAGCCACAGAAGCTGAACCAAGTGATCAGTCTCATACCTATAACCAGGATTGGACGATGGATCTTTGTAAGTGGAGCCAGCCATCCCATCTCTTTGATGCAAGGTAGTAACACACATAACAGAGACCGTTCTTGGCAGGGAAGGAGACGATCGGGAAGACCACGATGTACAACTACTACGAGAGTTGTATCAGAGCCGTGATTTTCGCTGGTTTCAGCTGCATCATCGGTATCTTTGCATGTGCGCCCGTGGCTATCCAGTCTCTGAACGTGAATTCGGCTGAGGGAGAAGTGGCTACCTACCTCGTTTTCATGATCGTATTCGCTTGGTTGAGCCAGGCCCTTCTCCGAGGAGATGAGAAGATCCTTCTGACTTGTCTGGCCTACGCAGCCCTCATGGCGACTGTGATGAAGCAGGGTCAGTAACTGTGGGTTGGAGGCGTGGGCGGAGGCAGGAGGCGAGGGGATCTTGGACTGCGTGGTGTGTCGGCCCTATCAGAATCTGTTAGTGTAGGCTCTGGATCATTATATCGACAGTATGCTTTTTCACAGATAGCTGTACCTTCAGTGACTGTTGCGATGATTCTAGGCACCCAAAAGATGGGCCTCAATAGGGGAGGGAGCAGGAGGCAGGGTCAGACAAGCCAGCGCAGTCGAGGCAACCGCCAGTTTGCCGGAGATGAAGCGGATAGGTATGAAGAGTCTATAAAATAATACGAATCCATAGCAAGGCTGTGGCGATAGAAGACGAAGAGCTAAGGGGGGAGGAATGCGCGATGTTTTGGTTGTATTTGGTATGTTGCTGGTTGGCTAAAATGTGTAGTGTAGGGAAAAGGAGCAGTGGTTGGGACGCGGCGACTACCTATTTTTTGCGGCTCAATTGCAGGTACGGGTAGCAAGTACCTCCCCCGTCCTGGGTCCTGTCCCATGAAAGACTAGTTCACTCCAACAGCAGCCTTGTGAGGCGTATCGGACCATGGGTGCCGAAGCAATTGTTGCTTGGATTCTATATTGAGATGAACACCCAGCCTAAAGCTATTCGTATATATGATCGAAGCGCTGGCCTCGATATTCTTGCCAACCCACGAGTCTCATCCCTTCACGCCGGTCTTGCAAAAACTCCTGTCTTGCTTGAGGACCATCCTGAGCGAGCGCTGGAAGCGGAGACCTCCAGGGGGGAGATTACCTACCTCTCATCCACAGAAATGTTGAGAAGTGTGTGGAAGATGAGGGCCGGGAATGACAGGGGGTTGGGGAGTGTGCAAAGGGTGGCCCAATGGCAGGTGGGTGTGAATTGATGTCATGTCGTTGTGTCGTCGGGGCAGATCCTCTCCGACGCCTCCATCGCGAGATGAATAAGCACGAGAGTCAGTGCTTGGGCGGCGGTGTGAATACTCTCGCTCTGGGGGCGTCGGACCTGACATATGCCATCATTCAGGACGCTCCGTCTGACCCTGCCGTGTCGAAGGTATCGCGAGCGTTGCGTTGAGGCGTCGGAAAATGCGCTATGAGCCTGGGCCTGGGCCTGGGCTCTCGGCATCTCGTCTCTGCTATCCCTTCCAAAAGGCAGGGCCCTCTCCGTCTGCCATTGATGGGATGTCAATCGCGGCTGAGAGAATGCCTTGACCCGTGCCGAGTGCTGTGGGCAAACTTGGACAAAGGCAGAGTCCAAGCTCGCTGGATGAGGGATGCTGTATAAATGGGGGGTTGGACAGCGAGCCAGGGCATCGTGACCTACCTGGGCCACGGGTTCCTTGTGTTTTGCGAACTACTCGCCAAAAGGCAGCCAGCCAGCCGGTTGCCTACCTAACCCAGACACCTTCCTAGCAGAAGAGTGCTTCGGGCTTGGTCAATCTTCCCCAATCACGGGGGAAAATCACTCTCTTCCGATGGACAAGGCTGGAGGGTGGGACAAACCCTCGACTAATCGGCCGTCGTCCAACACAGCCATTGCCCTGAAGCCCCCCCCCCCCCCCCGATTATCTCTCACCAAGCAGTGACACCGGTCAGAGCAGCCGCCGAAAGCGGGAACGGCGTCAAGCTTTGGATCGGCAGGCGCTTAGAATTCGACGTCGAAGGGATCGTGCCCTAGCATCTTCGAGAGACGAGCCAACACCACCTAGCATGACGAACCGCGACCGATTTCGCCAACAAAAACACCCTCGAGACGCATCTCGACTGCGCAAACTGCCAACGGGCATGATCGGTCGCCCTCCAAGCATTGGAGAGTATTCCGGCCAGGTGCAAGTGGGAGTTGGCGCGACGAGGCTGAGGGAGCCTGTCTTGGCCGAGAGGAAAGAGCGGTCAGCCTGCACATTCCGTCGACCTTGGCCAAACAACGAAATTTTGACCTGACACCCCTCGAATCCAATCCAGGCCGACGAACCGCGATAATAATACCAGTCGATCTCTTTTTCGATATTCTTCCCGGCGACGAGAAAATATACCATGCGGTGCGCTGTCGGTCCTTGCGGCAGATCCGGAGTGTGGCGCTGAACGCCGTGCCGACAAGAGGCATCTGAACCGGCCACACGGCTGGCCCAACGTCTTCAACCTCATTTTTCTCTTCATCGATTGAATGACACGTCCAATATCATTAATTATGAAAAGTTCATCGTTGTTCGGGACCATATCCTCATACAAACGTCTGGTGCTACCAAGTTAGCATCGCGTGTCGTCACAAGTGTAGTAGTGGGGATACCTTGAAGATGCACATCGTGAGCCGCTTCAGCAATGTGAGTAGAGGGGCGAGAGCAAGCCGTTCCCATAGAGGCAAGAGACATGATAGCTAATGCATCCAGTCGTCCCATTCAGCCATATCGTTCAAGAAAGTCGGCCAGGAGCCATGTCTGGGAAGAAGTTGGCCGTCCCCATATGGATATCCCTCAGGCTCAGGGGGTGGCAGCCTCAGTCTTTGCTCGGCTGTGTTGCTCATCACCCCGGCCAGCCATCGTGAAATGCCGGGCCCTCAGATCGCTCTAGCACTATGGAGGACCGGATGCTGCCCGGATGCGCTGCGCTGTGGGTCTTGCCAGCTTCCAGATTGAGATGGTCTTGACCAGGTATCATCTCGATGCCTATTTCTCTCGAAGTCCCTTTAGGCGCGTGTATGTTTTACAGACAAGTGTCATGGGCCAATTACGCTCGACAACGCTTCTCTCACGTTGTCTGGTGCATAGCCTCCCTTGCCTGCCTATCATGAGTTGGAGACGATGTGGCTGACAAAGAAACTCTGAGCCTGCGAGTCGCCCAAGCCATTCATCCATCCATGGCTCATGAGCTACACCTATCGAGCTTCTGGGCTTTCGGTGTCAATATGAATACGGAAAAAAGGGAATTGGATCACCAACAAAGACGATACGCACATGAACTT
This sequence comes from Fusarium ambrosium, assembly GCA_003947045.1. Taxonomy (NCBI): domain Eukaryota; kingdom Fungi; phylum Ascomycota; class Sordariomycetes; order Hypocreales; family Nectriaceae; genus Fusarium; species Fusarium ambrosium. The sequence continues at coordinate 75,077 of NIZV01000055.1, forward strand.
GTTGCAAATTGGGTGCATTGAACTCGCTGCAGCCTTCACGACGCCCATCTCATATGGCCCGGCCCAGTGGATGTTTGATCTCACCGTCTTCTCTTCTGGTTGAAATGCAGTTGGTCTGCTGGCAAGACAATCACGCCCGCAATATTGGCCTTGATGCACCTGGGGTGTGATGGCTTTGGCTTGTTCTGGGGGCTGAGGCGACGAGCCTCCGTCTTTTGGGTCTTTGCCATTCGGCTTCGCAATACACGGGGGTTAACTTACTGCCGCCGGCGTTGGTGGCGCGTAGCCCCCTAACAGGGTACGGATACTTGTCGCCAATCTCTCTACCGCGTGCCCGTCTCGCGTTCTATGAGAGAAGATCACTGGGCAATTTCATTGCCTGCCTCCTTACGAGAAGTGCCCTGGCAACGGCCACTTCTCCTTTCCTCCAGCCGCAACAACGGCTGAACCAGCTGAGTGGGCGGGCGCTGAGACACTGTTCCGCGCATCCCAGATTCTTTCCTAAGAGCAGTCAAGTTGTCTCCCGGGTTTTGTTTTGAGCATCAACGGCCTCACGAGCAACCTCCTCCCTTGATTCCTCCAGGCTCTAGACACTGTCTACCAATGGGACATGGCAGCGTGGCTTTGGCATCTGGGGTTTAAGCAAGGCGAGATATTATTAACACTGGGTGCTAACTCAACTGCCAATCTGCCCCATTCATCCATCCACCATGGCTGGCACGCTTCTCTAGCCCCCACTGAGGCCATCGATGCTGTGGACGCCTTTTTATCAATCGGGATCAGCAAATAATCTCCCTCTGAACATGAGGCTATCGACAGCATCTCGAAAGAGCGGTGAATGATGAGCCTGTTGGTTTCGGCTTTCAGGAGGCTCAGCCCCCTTCTCCTGTGGTGAGGGCATATTTGACTGGCTGGCTTTCTACAAAGCTTCAGTCGGTGAAGCCGGAAAGAGAGGGTATCGCCGACTCTCGTGGCCCAACCCACACCCTCATGATGTCCACGAAGCCTCTCGTCCAATGAAGAGATAACCGGCAACTGCACATTCAAGGCTTGGGCATCACGTACGCCAGGTCTCGACCATGTATCCTCCCTGTCCCCCCTCTGCCAGAGCGGTACGGCCCGCATAGAAGCAAGCCTTTGCGGGCTTTGGGGGCTAATGCAACCGTTACCGAGGTCATGAGGCAGGCTTCTGCTGCAAGTTAGACACATGATGTGCATGTCTTTGTGCACAGCCCTTTCCGGCCGGGGCGTGGACCTAGGTTGAGCCTCAACCAGCGAGAGTGTAGGTGGGTGGATGTGCAGGTCGGCCTCTCCAGCCTGATTCTTGGGGGGGTGGTCCTTGGCATGACAGCCCAAAGTCCAGATCACTAATGACGTACATGTCATTTGTACGGTGTTGGTCGGTTGTTCGTGTTGGAGAATGCCGCGCGGCAACTGCGTAAATAGCCGCATCTGTTCAGAACACATATCAGAAGCCAGACAGTAAGTATATTGGCATCTGGGTCGCTTAGATCAAGAGACGGACGTCAGTCATTACGTCCTGAGATCTACTTTGCATCGCAGCCACAGACGATGGGAAACGAGGTGCCCGGGTAGGTGTGGAGGTGAACCCAATTGATCTGATCTATCCCCGCCCACTTTTGATGTTCCATCACGGCGCTTGGGGCCCCTCTCGTCTATCGACACTATCAATAAGCTATATTGGACGGCCTCATACGGCCTTTGAAGCCAGGAAGCGTTATCCCCCCCTATTCCGCCCACGATCAGTTGCCATTGTCTAGAGAAACCGGACAGGGCAGTACGACGCCATACTAAAGAATAGGGGGCACTAGTGTCGCAATTCTTGTCAGGGCAGCAAAAGGGGTGCACACTCACATGCCAGGGTACACATGGATAGTATCCACTGCATTCTTGTTTATATTTAGGAAGCAGATACTCAGTGCACCAGCTTAGCTATTCAATATACATGCTTCGCTGGGAGAATATGATGAGAGTGTATGATGACTGGGCCACTCAAACTACCACCAGTGTCATAGCTAGACTTCAGGGGCGATGATAGTAAGACTCAGTCCTCCTTTTCCATTTCGCCAGCATTATGTCTCGTTTTTCTACGATTAAGTAACCTTCCAAAGCTGAATATCATGGATCCCTTGGCGAATTGCGAGCGCGGACGGAAGGTCATAGGCAAATCACACCCGTAAACAGCTCCTATCAAGGATGGGATAAACCCATAGAAGAGATTATATGAGACATGTAGTTTACTTAAGATGATCTTATGCTAATTTAAGATTGTTGTCCTGTAAACTTATGAAGAGGTGTTCCTAAGAATCTATTGGCGAACTATGGCCTTCAGCAAGAACTAAGCAACTACCATAGTAGAATACGACGAATGAGGCACTGACTAGAGGCTAATTAAAGCTTCAAGCTAGACGGACTCGGGGATTAAATCTGCGTTGGCAGGACGAGAAGAGAAGATTCAGGGTAATTACGAATGAGATGCTTCAAGATGAGTTCGACGCTGGAGGGGACAATGAATCGACTCGGGTCGGAAGTCCTTATATAGAAGTTCGATGTCTATTAGTTCCGAAAAGTGGGTGAAGCACTCATCACAGCTATATATACAGCTTCCATAGTCCTTTATCTTGTTGCCCACTACCCTAGCTACCCAGGCGCTATCCCCCCTCCAATTTTGTGACAACCCATGTCACCGGCAACTTCAAAAGTCGCAGACAAAGTAGTGGTGTCCAGGACGATTGCACCGGGAGCAGATGATCTCGTAATTGCACTCATTGGCACTATGACCAACTTCGCGACAGTTGAGACATCTCCGGGTTGGGCAAGTGGCGGCATTGTGTCCTTTTTTCCCACATGATGGCCGTTCGCAAGCGCCCTTCATGTTGCCATAAACAGGCTCTCCGCACTCACTTGTCAAATGATCCACCGTTTCGCAGTTGAGGCAACCTGACAAGCGTTGGACGAGTTGGCGGCTTGCATGCCAGTTGTAGATTCGGAATAGGTGGTTCGAGCGCTTGACGAAGTCCTTGCGGCGCTCATACCCAACGAATGTGCCACGATTAAGCAGCAAGATGGTCATGCCGCGCGTACGAGTGAGGGCTAGTGTACCACGGAAGGACTCGGCGGTGAAGCCAGGGTGGCTGACAGTTACGTAGTCGACAAAGACAATGTCGGCTTCATCGCCTTGAGAATCATCAAGAGTCTTGACTTTGAGGCGGGTCAAGGTGTCTTTTGATATGTGACCCTGGCTGATGAGATGCTTGATGGCGATCTGGAACTCGGTGACTTGAGCCTTGTACATCGCCATGACCAAAATGTTGATCGGCTTCCCGCTGTTTCTCCCGAGACCAGTAAGGTCAGAGCCCAGAATACGCTTGACATGGTCAAGTATCCAGGTCTTGTGCATCTTGTTGATCTGAGAGGCAGCTACCTTTCTCGATTGGCTGCCAGAGAGTTCGACCACGAGGCTGCAGCCGTTGCTGGGCAAGTCAGGGTAGATGTTGCCTCGAACATACTTCTGTATATTTCGAAGAGACGTTGGCCAGTTGGCTTCACCACTTAGAGAGGGTCTCATCTTGCCGTTGTAGAATAGCGTGCTGGCTGCAGCCATTGCTGTGCCAAAAGAGCGCCGGTTAATGACCAGAGCAGGTCCTGTCGCACAAGCCTCGACAGCCCGACCAAGAAGCGAGTACATCATCTGCTCTGCGTATGGGTTAGACGTGGTCTTTCCCTGGCCGAGATCATGTTCCATTGTGAGGCGTGGAGGTTGTTGTGTGATGTCGCCAGTGATAATCCATGCCTTTGGAGAGTAGTAGGCAACGAGGATGAGTGTTGTTAGTTCCCGCATAGTGCCCGCCTCGTCAACGACGACGATGTCGGGTTTGAAAGCCTCCCGGAGAAAGATAGAAGAAGCATTAACTGGCGTGGTAACGATGATGCCATGGAACTTGACGATGAAGTCCAAGTAGAGGACCTCGATGCGTGCTTTGAAAGTAGACTTCTCTCCTTGGCTCAATGTCTCGCCTCTTCGAACACGTTGGATGATGGCCTGCAACTCGGGATGTTCGTCCTCATGCTCCTCAAGGTACTGCAGTGCTGCAGCGTGCAAAGATCTTGCGACGTTGCGGCGCTTTGCCCTGCGAGCGTTGGCGCGTGTGTCGTAAACGTCAAGAGTCATGTCGGCCAGGGCAAGTGATGCCGAGAGGTGTCCCGTGAGGATGCCAGGGTCGTGCTTGGCTTCGAAGCTGGCCGTATCAATGAGTTCGAGTTGATTCTCTCCAACGCATGACTTCATGCCGGACCGCACCTCATCTTCCCAGGGGTATAGACGTATAATACCGGGAGGATTCTTGATTCCCATGTCGTCATAAGTTTTGGCAAGTCGTTCTGTGACTTCCTCCACGGCTGCCTGATTATTGACGACATACAAATACTGTCGTGGAGCCGGCAATGCATCTTGGGGGTGAGTGTCAACATCACAGCCTCCATATTGCGCGAAAAGAAGTGCAGACTCAGCCATGAATGACTTTCCACATCCAGCAACGCCAGGAACAAAGTGTAGGCCTGCGGGAAGCGACTTCATCGCACGAAAGGTGTCTTGCATGGGTGTATTCATCCCATCGAAGCGGGCAACAAGAAAGTCAGGACCAGACCGATCAACCACCCTGCCCAAAGCTGGAATCTTTTCTAGGAGGTTTATTTCTACCTCACGAACGAACGCCATGGAATACTGGTAGGCTTGCACGCTTTCCTGGCTTGGTCGGGGTCGAGCTGAAGGGGGGTGTTTCAGGGAACTGACAGCCTCGATTTCGGCGCGGAGAGCCTTGTCCGAAGGAATTCGCTTGACGAAAACCTTCTGCTGATTGTCCGGCGTGATCAAGCGATCAAAGTAACCTGTGGCTATCTCATTGAAACCTGGCATACGGATGGATCTCGGATAGATGCCCAAGACGCCATCCTCACCCATAGGTCGAGAGACCAGGTAGATTTGGAGGGTTGGGTCGAGGTAAACTGACGGGTTCTCAACGCGAGAGGCTTTCCACCAGTTCGCGGACTCGTTGCGATCAGGAAGCGGACGCTCGGCATTCTCAGCCTTAGGGCGTTTCCAGGCATCAGGATGGTCGCGGAACCAACTCTCCACGCGATCTCGGTGAGCGGAGTTGTCCGAGGTACTCTCCATCTCGGCTTCGGACATGGCCAACTCCTCGACTTCATTGTCTGTCAGTTCACAGGTAAGATAATCGGCGGCAGCAGTAAGCATGAACTGGCGCGGGTCCTCTGCCGTGCTGGAAGGAAGAATGGCGTTATGGAAAAAGGCGTGGACCAAAACCTGAAGTTCCTCTTCAACGTCCTCATCTGACTCTGATGAAGTTCGACATTCAGGAAAGAATATTTTGCATGGTTCGCCATGCTGGGGAAGCAGAGCCTCTCGTCCTTGGGGATTGATGACGGCGAGGAACTGGTGGTTGCTCTCCGCATGCGGAAGATCGAGGATGACAGCCTGGAATGAGTTCGATTCTAGTTCATCCATCGCAAGAAACTTGAGATGGGCGTCGTGAACACTGCCTGCAACGTGGTAAAGAATATGCTGGTCTGTCGTAGCGAAGTGCGTGATCCGAGTCCCATGGACATTGTTTGGAAACCCCGGATCGCCGGGGACTGGACAATGACCAACAGTGTAGATTCGTGTGTCGGGAGAGTGTGAGAAGTAGCGAGCCAGAGGGCTCTGCTGTCTCTCCAACTGTTGTCGCCGCAGCAGCATAGTCCGGAACTTGCTTACGAGTCTGAAGGTTGACTCGGGCAGGAAAAACTCGATGATGGTGGGACGCTCGAGACTTCCTGAGTTGATGATACCCGGCAAAGTCTCCAGTAGTCCAACGAGCTTGGAGCTTCCAGGCTGTAAGTCAAGCTTGTCGAGAGCACCGAAGGGAATGGTGATAGGGGCTTGGGAGGCGGTGATAGATAGGTGTACGACTCGTCCAGATCCCTTCTAGGGACCCAGGCCAAACCGATCGAGTGCGTCCTTGGTGTCCTGGTATCCCACTTGGACGTCTTGAATGTTGATGATCCAGATGAGGATCTGAGCGACGCACTCATCTTCCAAGCCTAGACCTCGTGCGTACAACTTGAAGTGACACGACGAGAAATCGGTGAGGGTAGAGTGCAGGTTGAGGGAGACATCAAACGAGTTCTTCGCAGGACGGCTCATGGATTTCATTGTGTTGGCGTCAGGCGTGCTAATAGCAGTGCCGTTCACAATCATGTACCCATATATGGGTGGTAACCAATCATCTGAATGCCCGCCGTCTTTGTTGTAGAGGTCTTGGATCGAGTCTCGGAACTCAAGACAAGAACCCTCAGCACGGGTAGGTTGTTCAGGCGGCACGTCTTCCATGATGCTGATATCTTCAGCGATGTGTGAGTTTAGGTGCCAAAAACAATACTGAGCGTGTGAGAAATCTTACCTGGTTTCTTCGCCGACGATTGAATGGGTGAAGATGGAGAAATGTGCTTAGCACAGGCGGGCATGATGAAAATATCAACAAATGCATTATGCATTACGCGGGATAAGGAATAAACGAGACACCAGAACAATAGAGGTAATAAACCATTCAAAAGAATAATACAAATTATATAAATAGGCATTAATATAATACCCTAATCGAATTAGTACTTTAGATCTTTCTCAGTCATTTTCTTAGTATTTTTATTATATCTTTATGTGTATCCTTAGGTGAGGATATGCTAACTCTCTTAGCTACTGTCTCGTTTATTTCGTCACCCAGATCTGCGTGCTCAAGGCAACATTCGTTCATAGCAGACAATTCACGAGCACGAGAACTTTTCAGGGCGACTAGGTATTTGATGCGCTCAATTCATATGTACAGCCTTCATCTCGTTAATCATTACCCCTATCTACCTAGGTATCATCCCGACAACATGACCCAAAATGCTCATCAAGACCAGTTACTCGTTATACCATTAACCACTTAAGATTACGCTCCATTGCGGTACACTTGTGCACCCTGGTTCCGAAACATTATAGTATCCCTCCTTTGCAGCACCATCAGAGCACGGTTGAGTGCTTGTTCACTATATCCCTTGCCCTCAACCATCTCCCTTCGAAGCGTCGACAGGCTGGTGCTCCAACCAATGGGCAAGCGCCGCTTCAACTCGGCCTCTAGACGGTTGACCTCGTCGTTCAGTTCGCGGCTTCCCTGGTTGCTGCCCTGGTTCACGGCATCCATGGTCGAGCATAGGAAGAGGCGGATGGCCTCATCGACATGCGCCTCGGTGGCGATGGGGGAGAGAGTGAGCTTGGCAAGAGACTCTGTAATACGGACGATGGCCTCCAGCTGACGGACTGTGATGGGAATGGAAGAGCGGGTGTTGGCCTCCATCTCGGCAGCGTGGACTTGGCGTCGGATAGAAACAAAGTGAGATGAGAGCTTCTCTGCGGCTTCGGGGCTAAGACGAGGAGCACATCGGCTGGAAAATGTTAGTCAACCTAAACATTGATAAAGGGGTCAGGCCACTTACGTCTTGCAGTATGTGACATATCTTCGCATCTTGTCGATAGGGATCTCAGACTCGGCCACCTCCTCTGCACCTCGGCCATCCATTTGGATGCTGAGAACGTGCTTGGCCATTCGCTCATCCTTGTCACGGCTGTGCTCATCCTTGACGATGAAAATCATGTCGAAACGAGACAAGATGGTAGTCTGGAAATCGATGTTCTCTCCAGGAGTCTTCATGTCATCGTAACGACCAAAGATGGGATTGGCAGCAGCCAGAACAGAAGTTCGGGCGTTGAGGATGGTGGTGATACCAGCCTTGGCAATGGAGATAGTTTGCTGTTCCATGGCTTCGTGAATAGCCACTCGATCTTCGTCTCTCATCTTGTCGAACTCATCGATACAAACGACTCCACCGTCTGCCAAAACCATTGCACCGCCTTCAAGATAGAACTCTCGGGTAGATTGATCTCGCTGGACAGATGCTGTCAGACCAGCTGCAGACGAACCCTTTCCGGACGTGTAAATCGAGATAGGGGATGCCTTTTCGACAAATTTTAGGAGCTGCGACTTTGCAGTACCAGGGTCACCAAGAAGGAGAACATTGATATCACCTCTTAGCTTCATACCATCAGGAAGAATCTTTTTTGAGCCACCCAGCAACAGACAGAGGACGGCCTTCTTGATGTCTCGATTTCCATAGATGGAGGGGGCGATGCAGTCGGCCATGATGTTGTACAGGTCTGGCCGCCTACTCAGTTCCAAGAATTCTTGTTCCTCCTCTTCGCTGAAGGTAGCACTGCCCTTGGCTGATTGGTCAATGTCTGTCTGCAGACCAACTGCTCGCAGATAAGGAGTACGGATAGCCACAGCACCGCTAGTCGACGAGTTCTTGGAGGCCTTGTTCTGGTAAATCGAAAAGATGCCCATGACAGTGCATCTTGATCCAGGAACGACCCGATTTGTTAAGTATCTGTCGGCCGAAATGAGGACATGTCGTGGCAGTTCACCAACGGGAACTTGATCTGGAGCCTCCTGCAGCTTGATGATCTGTTGATCAACAAACCTGCTCTTCTCGTGGACAACGAAATAGGGGTCCAGTGGACACTTTGGCGTGGGGTCGTTGGGAATTCGGGTTCGGGCACACTGCCTGGGTAGGGTTACTCCAGTGAAGCCACCAAGGATAGGAATGGTTTGCTCGTGTTGACAGTTCCTGCACTTGATCTGGAGTTCGGTCGCTTTGGATGACATGACGGAAGCGCCGATGACGATACCCGGCACCCGAACCAGTCGGGCAATCGTCATGGAGTCGAGGTTTCGGATGGACACATTATCGGCGTCGCTGTGGAGAAGTAGCTGATGCTCGGGGATCTCGGCCTTGGGCTCGTGAGGAAATACAATGCGGTGTGTACACTTCTTTAGGGCACCCTCGAACTGTATCTTGTAAGAGATTGAAGAGTCAAAAGGTTACGCAGCCCTTACCAAGGGGATGATCTCGGCAGGCTCAGATGCCAAACGATGGGCCAGGTCTTCGTTAAAGCTGATCAAATCATTGATGTTGACATCGCAAAAGTACCTCTTCAGCAAGGCATTCTCTCGCAGTTGATCTCTGTCAAAGTATAAGTGAATGCGCAGGGAACACATGGACGGTTGCGCACCTGTAGACAAAGTTGTTGTCAAGCCGAAAGTCTAGGATGAAGGTTTCGAGCTGTGTCTGAAGCTGCAACCGAGTGTCGCCGTTCTCGCCGAAGCTCGGCTCGTAGACGTGAGTAGAGTAAACTGATCCGCGATCCATTGTGACCTTTGAGTGCCTGCTCTCGTTGCTGGCTATTGAGCGCAAGAGTCGACAGGGGAGTTTGGAGATCTTGTTTGTGGAGTTTGGAGGGGTTTGACTCCGCAAGTTGGAAGGGTAACACAATTTACGCGCCAACGCGACTTCCCCCCTGAAGGAGAGACGCGTTTCAAGGGCGCGTTTAAGTGGTTGCAGGCGTCTCAATTAGGAATAGCGCCTTGAACTCAATGCTCTTCATCACGTGTCAGCGCCAAGGAAATACTTGTGTAGGTAAGCGTCCGTTTAGGGGGAAGCTGCGTGGCATACTTACAAGGTGTCTGTCTACCCGGACAAGGGAGGAGCCTACAGCTGCAGCGGGTAATTCGGAGGCCTGTTGATGATGACGGCGTATTCTTGATTACTTACAATCTCTTAATTGTCTCTTCTCTTCACATCTTGTCCTGTTCGATACTATACGTGCGTCGGCGTGCGCTTCGCTTCTATCTACTTGATGTCCTTTCATTCAGCGATGATACCCTAGTAATACGGACGCGACATCCACCAGCCGTCAACTCTACCCGTTGTCGGCTCTTCCAGAGCTTCTTCATTCACCATGTTCTCCCCTAGCGCCGCCAAATCTGCTGACAACCTCTCGTCGTTGTCACCGATAGGTCGGGGAGAGCTACCTTTTCACAGGTAAAAGCTCCTATGGATGCGCTCTCGATTATGGCTGACCAAAGGGGGCGTGGAAGTAATAGACATGGCCAGATGCATCCTCATCCAACTTCACGACGTGGCTCTACAGCCAGCTCTATTCATTCAGTAGGAGGCGCCTTGGACAGTGCCCCTAGTAGTTGGGCACCTTCGGTCTACGAATCGAGCCATAATGGTTCGTTCCGTCCTCCTATACATGCCTCGCTGGCAATCGTTGACCCCGAGTAGCTATCTCGACCCTTCTCCAACCCCCGATTGTACGAACCGGCCTTCAGCCTCACACTTCGGCCCCAGCCTCTAGCGCCCACAAACCCCCGACAGCGAGAGACATTCCTCCAGTCGCCCTGACAAACATCACCAAAATCGATGTGGACGAGTTCAAGCCTTATCTGTCGCAGATTGGAACCCTTTACGAGCAACTTCAAAGATTAAAGGAAAACGACGAGGAAGCAAACCAGCAGCGAACCGGTCGGCAACCCGACACGCCAACCGATACAGGCGATGGATTCTTGCGGCCAAGCTCAAGGTCTCGACCGACCCGCAAGGGCTCTACTACATCCCTCTCGTCGCTGAACTCGAATGAGGGCGCGAGTCCGGTACGAAGACCCAGCGCCGGCTTTGTTCGAAGAGCTACCCAAGGACCGCCTCCTTTGTCGACCATTCCGACCGTGTACTTTGACGACGACTTCCGCCTCGAGAATCCCCGAACCTTTGATGTTGTCAGTGAGCGATCCGAGGTTATTCGGCCGACCGCCGAGGATGGCAAGGGTGCACTCAATGGAAACGCTGCTGCACCGCGCAAGGCCCTCGCTACCAACGCTATCTTGCAGGAGAAATTGTCATGGTATATGGACACCATCGAGGTCCATCTCATCAATTCGATTTCTACTGCATCCACCACCTTCTTTACGGCTCTGGGATCCCTCAAAGAACTACATTCCGAAGCCGCCGAATCTGTCACACGGATCAAGACACTCAGAAAGGAACTGGAGGCGCTTGACGAAGAGATCGCGGCGAAGGGCTTGCAGATTGTGCACAAGAGACGAAGACAGGAGAACTTGCGACAGCTCAACGATGCTGTGCTTCAGCTGAAGCAGATCGCCGATGGAGTCGCGAATTGCGAGACTTTGGTTGACGAAGGCGAGATCGACAAGGCCTTGGCAAGCATTGACACCCTTGAAAAGCTTATTGCTGGCGAAAGGGATGCGACCGCCGATAAGGAACCGGAAATTCAGCTACGAGATCTGCGATCAGCTTCAGCCCTACAAGGCGTCAATGCGGATCTGGCTACTTTAAGGTCTCGCATTGGAAAGGCATACGAAAGCAGCTTCTCCAACATCCTGATCCGTGATCTACGGCGACATTCCGAGTCTGTTTCTCCGCAGGAGATCCTTCTCAGATGGAGCAATGCAGCAAACCGAGCTAAGGGCGGCCATGCGAGATCACCTTCAGTGTTTCCAACCTATCTGACAGGCACGGACGAGCTCAAGGCCGAACTGTTTCCCAACATGCTCGGCCTACACCGCGCGAAGCATATTGCTGCTGCGACTATTGCATATCGAGAAGCCGTCCTGCGTGAGATTCGGAACTTGATTAGACGCCCCCTACCTAGTTCCACGGATGACGACAACGAGTCGATGATGTCCGTTTCTACCGCGAGCGGAGGTCGTCATTTGTCAAACCAGGAGAAGTCATCTATTCTGGCACGAAATCTTCGTGCTTTGGAGGCTGAGGATGGCGAAGAACTGCTCATCAAGATCTACATTGGAGTTACAGAGACTCTAAGGAGAATGACGACACAAGTCAAGGTCCTGCTGGAAATCACCAGCTCACTTGACAACCCGGAAGGAGATGGGTTGAGGTCTCCCCCAGTCAGGTCACCGATCTCAAGCCCAAGACCAGATCGCTTCCCAGGTGGTTTCTTCAATAATGCTACTATGGAAATTCAGGAGGAGCTACACAAGAGTCTCGATATGGCCAACCTACTCGGCCAAGCTGTTGACGTGGCTATCGAGAAGATTGTCAAGGTGTTGAAGGTCCGGGCAGAGCAAACTGCACAGTTGCCTCTGCCAATGTTCCTTCGATACTTTACGCTCAACTTGTACTTTGCCAACGAGTGCGAGTCGATATCTGGCCGCAGTGGCACATCCTTGAAGACTGTGGTTAATGGCCACATCAAGGACTTTGTGCAAAGGAACCGCGACGCAGAGATGCAAAAGCTTGCCCAGGGGATGGAATCTGATCAGTGGAATGCCAAGGACTTTAACGAGAAGAATGAGGCGTTGCTCAACATCATTCTGGCTAGCAGCACTCAAGATCCTCCTGAGTGGACTGACAGCACCAAGATCTGGATACCAGCTTCGGAGCTGGAACCGGCAGAAGATGAAGATCCGATCGAGACGAATGGAACCAGCAAGGAAAAGACCAGGACAGCGACGATCGACTTGGAGTCGTTCATGCTTCCCAAGTCAGCAATCCTATGTCTCGAGGGAGTTGCAAAGTTCTCGCATCTGATAAGCGGGATCCCGTCTATGACGATTGACATTGCAACGTCCTTGATAGCGTATCTTCAACTCTTCAACTCGAGATGTACACAGCTCATTCTAGGTGCTGGTGCCACTCGATCAGCAGGATTGAAAAACATCACGACCAAACACTTGGCGCTGGCATCTCAGGCACTGTCCTTTATAGCCACACTCATCCCTCACATGCGAGAGTTTGTGAGACGCCATGCAGGATCTGGAGCGAGCGTGTCGAATCTCATGGGCGAGTTTGATAAGATTAGACGTCTCCTACAAGAGCACCAAGACAGCATCTACCAGAAACTGGTCGAGATCATGAGCGGCAGAGCAGCTATTCACTCTCGGACGATGAAGTCGATCGACTGGGACAAGGACGCAGGCAAAACTGGTGTGCATCCGTACATGGAGACGCTGGCAAAGGAGACGACGACACTGCATCGTGTCTTGACAAAGCACCTCCCGCAAATGTCCATCCAGATGATTATGCTTCCGGTGTTTTCTAGCTACAGGGACCAGCTTGGAGCAAGCCTCAAGGACGCCGAAGTAAAGACTGAGGCTGGCTTGAAGAGGTATGTTTTGTTTCTGTGTTGCTTCATGAGGCATGTTTACTAACAGAGCGCGTGTACAGCATGTTGCATGACATTGAGTTCCTCACGACAAAGCTAGGAAGACTAGATGGATTTGAAGAAACGGATGAACATCTGAAGAAGATAATCAACGCGAAACAAGTCAAGGCTGAGGAGCCTGCTCCAGTAGAGACAAAGAAGGAGGAAGGGGAAACAAAGGAAGCCGAGGCGGCTCCTGCAGCGGAGTCCGGAAAAGAGGAAGAAAAGAAGTAAAGAGAACGATGAGATTTAGGGAAGCCGAAAATCTCGGGCTCCAGGAGGAAAGGACGGCCAAATGTTACGATTAGTTACGCAAAGCGCGGTTCTTTGTGTGTGTGTGTACACACATTATTCACACCCATTAGAATTCCGTCTCCTTTTTTTGTCATTCTCATCGTTCCGATTCACACCATCTCGACTTTTCCTTCTCGAATCACATCATGAAAAGGATTACAGGTTGCAGCTCGGGTAACGGGATCCTACATACAGCTCATCTACTGCATGCTGCCGTCAGAAGATTAATCCCCCCAGCTGATGTGATCCTTCAGACGCATGTTTAAATTACACAACTGCCAACACATTCATTTACAGGTTCCGGGGTTCTTGCGATAAACCCTTGCCCCCACCCCGTCTTGGCGAGAACCGTGTTCCTGGGTCCCCGAGGATCAAAAGACATTTTGTCTCGGCAGGGTCCCTCGTTGGTGCCACGCCCTAAGAATGGATATTTTCAGCCTCACAGGGAGGGAAGCGGTGTGTAATCTATCTCACTCGTATTTGTTTCGAAACGGAGAGTTCGGATGAGGTGAAACAGTTCTTCGGGATGGATCAACAAACAACAAAGAGAGTTTAAATCCTTCACAAACCAACATCTACACGCTTCTTTCAACGTCTTGGCGACCCATGTCCGGCTAGCCACGTACGTCTTTTGACAAAGTACATCTTGTGTGATACTCGGAATAAAGACCGCCATGACAACTGCCGTGTCTGAAAGAAGCTGCCGCGTAATGTCTCACATCATGACTTCTATCAAGCCCAGCCTTGGCTTTTCAGCCCTCGGCTCTGTTTTCCCCCCCATTGATAAGAATAGACTTTTTTCATACGTGTCAAATTTCCTTGGCCTCTTCTGCAAGCCCTTTTTTAAGAAACAGAGGCGTTTAATTGTCGCTCAATCATCCATTTACAGTAACACAAAAAGACATCAAAATTCTTGGCTGCTTTTGGTGGACACAAGCTCTGATGCACGTCTGACGTGTTCACATCAGAGCAACCACTCCCCCCTTGTAACTTATCCCAAGAGTGTCATTTGATCACAGCCTGCAGGAGAAAGGTATGTACTCGGATAGAAAGAGAAGTTGAGAGAAAATAGCCAAAAAAGAAAAGGTAAAAAGGAACCCGGCTGTTTCATGTTTCTGACCTTGCATGCCAAGTGCCCAATCCCGCTGACCCATGCATGCGCGCGCTTGGCGGTTGGTGTTTGTTTCAACAAGAACAAAGGCGTCGGACTTTCACGTGTACATGGAGCCAATAATGTTATGAAACATGTCTTTTTGGACGAAAAGAAACTGGCTCACCGGCCTTGGTTGAATATATACAGAAGAAATTTATAAAAATGCAAAAATCGCAAAACAGCACCAATCCTTTTTTGGTCTGGGTTCCAACGAGTGTGAGTGATAGAATAATGTGCATAGAATTGTTTCAAGTTTGTTTGTGTGTGAGTGAGTGCCAGCCTCAACCCCCCTTGCTGACACAAGAGGCGTCAAGCCTGTGATAAATAATGTTGCTTTGTATGTGCATGTGAGAGAGCGCAGAAAGAGTGATGCTGCTCTCCAGATGGACTTACACACTCAAAAGTGAATTTGCCCAGTCCTGTTCTTGTCTCGAGTTATTTTTTAACCCATCCCATCCATCCGTAAGCGCCAGCCTGCTCCGCCCAAAATGTCTAACCCAGGAGTTTTCCTCGCAATCAGATGAAAAAAGGACCTCGGTTTTGTTCTTGTTGTCAAATCGCGAGGGGTATCTTTTGGGGGTATGTGAAATAGAATTGTGTCGTGTCATCGTCAAGTGCCGTGTCAACACGGCAACGAAAAGGGGGGTGTCGAAGAAGTAAAGTGATGAGGTGAGCCGTCCGGGTAAAGGAGGCGGTCAACAGACTGCGCTTACTGGGTAGCGGTAGCAGTGCTGTTGTTGCCGGGCAGCTCAACCGAACCAGCGCCAAGGGTGGTGATGAGGTGAGTCTCGTCAGTGACCTTGGTCTGCTCATCGTCAGGCAGGTAGTAGGCATTGTCGCAGGGGAACTCCTCGCAGCCGGAGTCAGGGGTCATGGACTTGGCAGGGTACATTTGCTTGACGTTGTTGATGTCGCCGGGGACGACAATGGCGGACACGTCAAAGTAGGTCTTGCCCATCCAGCCACCAAAGGTCACCTCGCCGAGCATACCGGAACCGGTGTTCTTGCCTCCCTTAACGACAGCCCAGTAGTTTCCAATGTACTTGTCGGGGAACTGGACAGTGGTGTCCTCCTTGTTGCTCACAACGACGGGGTCGATGTTGGCATATCCGGGGTCAGAGGTGAAGTACACGGTTCGGACCTTGTCGTCAAGAGTCTTGAAGGTGACCTGGGCGGCAGCAGCGTAGGTAGCAGAGGCAACAAAGGCCATGATAGCAGTAGCGAACTTCATGTTGGCGGTGTTTTGAGGTTTGGTGGTGCTAAAGTTGCAGAGTGTTGGTATAAATAGATGGTTTGCAGTTTCTCGATTGTCGTCAAGACAAGAGTGTTGTTCAGTGGCGTCTGATAAGGACCGAATCAAGACGTCTGTTGTTGGTATTCAGGTGCAGTTGCTGCAGCTGTTGAGGGTTGATGATGTGTTGATCGAGAACTAGCTCGTATAGTTTATGTCTGTGAGGGATTGTGGTAACTCGGCTTCCAAAAGGAATGAGAAGCTTGGAGTAAACAAGGAATGATAGTCCGAAGACAAGAAAGTGTGAAACAGAAAGACAGTGCTGTGGGTTGCTGATCAGAAGAGAAGTGGAAAGGGGAGAGGGAGGCCCGTTTTATAAACAAGGTCCCACGACGAAGAGTCAGTCAGCGAGCAGAGCAGGCGAACCCGGAGACCTGGGATGCGTGCGTGTGTGTGTGTGGCCCACGGACCGTACTGTTCCCTCACCCATCCCATCCCATCCCGTCGTCCACCCACACTCCCTGTAGAGATCAGATTTGTCAAGTCAAGGAAAACGTTGGACCGGCTGGGTTGGTGGGGCGGCAGCTGCAGACGACGAAGCCTTTGATCAAGGGTCGTCGTCCACCGTGGACCTTGGACCGTGGAGCCGCTCTACGACTCCCGTCGTGTAAGCCACCAGCTAGAGCCACCGGTCGTGCCGCCAGTGGACCTGAGGCAGGGCCCAGCATAGGAATAAGCTCCATGGTTGGGGAGCCATTCCTTGTTCTGACATGGCAGTATGCGCGCACAGTGAGCCCAGCTCTGATGCACGGGGTAGGTAGAAGTCCCTCAGCGAGTCGTCCCAGTAAATCCAATCTCTGTCGAAGCTGTAATCGTTGCAGTCATCTCTTGAGTGGTACGTTGTGGTGTGTGTGGTGGTGTCTGCTTTGTTAGTGGAGTGGTCTGCTTAATTTGCGTCCTCCTTACTGGTCCGTGACCTGTCCGTCTGTTCTTTCATGGGCGGCCGCGGCCCGCTTTCACTCGCTGTCTTGTCTCTGCCGGCAACAAAGCAACGCAACGGTTCCCCTATGACCGTGAACCCCCTCCCCTGGAAAACAGGAGAGCCATTGTTTCAAGGCCTTCTTTTTTTGGGCTCCCCTTCATCTCGTCCCGTTAACCGTCCGTGAAAGTAAAAGCAACCTCTCTTCTCTCATTCGTCATTGTCCGAATGAATCATCTTTGTTCAATGGAACCTCATCTCCATGACCAGCTCCAGCACGCCACAACAAAGAATGAAAGCCTGCTTCAGCCGACAGTGAACTCTTTCTCTCTTCCACTCCCTCCCTGTGGACTTCTCCTCGGGATACCTGGCCCCGTACTGTACGAATTCGGCGTGAGCCCAACCTCTCGAAAAAGACCCGACTCAAGGCCAAGACCGTGACAACGACAACTCTTCCCTTTTCACCCCCTGGCACATGCTGACACTGAAAAACCGCCGCATGCTAGCGACCCAGTTTCTCTCAGTTCCGGGGCTAGACGGCCGACAACTCCGCAAGGGGGCACCCACAAAATCGCTCTTTTTTTCTTCTAGCTGCATCTTGACTTGGCGCCACAAGCCTTCTTGGCATCCTCATTGGTTCTGCCTTTGCCACCAGTGCCTGGTACCTGACAGGCGTCCATGTGGTCGGACCTTAGAGGCTTGTTCGAAAAGGCTCTCGGGGAGGGAACAGCGGGACGTCGAGAGTGGTGGGAGACGACGACGAGGCGCACAGGGTCCAAGCCGCAGGGGTAATTGCCCGATGAGTTTGCGTCAGCAGCAATCTTCTCAGGCTCTGCCCTGGAGCTTCGTACCCGGAACAGCTTGGTCGCCTGCAGGCACTTAGACACCGCCGTACACTGTACATGCCCTTCGCTTGTGAATCTGGGCGGACCTGAGACCTCGGCGAAAACTCTGAAGGAAGGCCTGGGTTTCTCACAACAAGTGTGCCATTCTCATCCCAGGGCATTCTGCGCCAGTGACACGTGGAGACAGGTCGGTCTGGATCAATGAATCAGAACCAGATCCGACTGCAGCTGGAGTCCATTTCTGATTCCGCAGACAACCTGCCAAACCGGATCAGATACACACACAATCAGACTTTTCGTTGCTCGGGCGCTAGCAACTTCAGCACTATCCGCACAACCGTTGAACGATGCCTCTGTTAAGCATAGCCACCCGGGAAGTCAAAAAAGCACGCGACCGGCTATTATTCCAACATTTCCGTGGGCACACGACCGTCATCGTGGCAGGCCATGAATCAGGCCTTGAGAAGTTGACTAGCGTTGGCGAGTTGATGGTCGACTCAGACAATGAACCCGCCTGGCCACGTTGTGCTGGCAGATAAGCAACGACAAGCGACAAGCGTGGCCGTGGCCGTGGCCGTGGCCGTGGCCAGCAAGCAAGCTTTTCCACCGCCTGTGCCTGGCGATCAATTCCACAATCCTCGCCCAAATGCTACCACTCCCACCCCTTGCTCAGAGACCCGTTGGGATCTTAGCGGAAGCCACGGGGAGCTGCCGCCTTGCCAATGAGAAGCCAAGTACAGCTTCCCAAAAAGTTCTCATCCTTGCGATTTGCGATCAGACTCCTGGCTACCGGGGAAGCACCGGGGATTGTACGAAAACTTGTCGAGCCATCCATCGTGTGGGGGCTGCGCGAAAACTCTGTCTGTGCCGAGAATCCTCCCATAGCTGGTCGCTGGGTCGTTGTGAGGGCCTGGCGCATTGACGATGAGCCCTTAGCAATTGCGAAATCGTGACGGTCGACGAGACGACGTGTTACTACGCGAGGTTGGGTTAGAAACTCCGTTTCCATGCCTCAGGCGTCCACACTAGAGAGCAACGGATCCACGGTCGACCATAACGGAGTGGGAACCGTTCCCTCCTTTGGGTGTAAGAGCCGTCTTTCCTCCCTCTCCGTGGTTAGGCCTGTCCAGCACAGTATGAAACTGTCCTGGACGGTGCGCTGGCCGCGTGGCTCTAGCAGCGTTCTCGAATCCTCCACTTTGCCCCCAAAGTCCTCCGTTCTGCAGCCTGCAGGTGGTCCGTCTTGGTCTTGCCGTCATGTTCCTCCGTGACAATTGGTTCGCGTAGGCGATGCCCTCAATCAGTCTGACCTTCTCCGCGAGTTGCCTTGTTGTTGACTCGCCGATCATTGCCTTGGGCAGGCTTATGCAAAGCTGCCTTGATTCCGGTCTGGACCTTCTGCTTTCTCTTTGACACCTTGTCTATAGCTTACCTGGTAGCCTCATGAAAGCAGACCGGGCTTCAGAGCCGGATAGCCTAGTTTTGCTGGACTGTTTCAGCAAGAAGCTTCTTATTATTATTGCGAGTCATCGTGTGCGCGCGTGGCCCCTCGGGAAGTGGGATGAGGGCCTGGTCAGCTGGGTAGGTAGTCGTCTCTGTGCTTTGATTGCCAAAAGAGTCTTCTGCAGGCTGTAGCCGGTTGCCAACATATTCACTTGGTGTGGGAGAAAACGCCATGCGTTGTAGATCCAGGGCTTGACGTCCAGCCTGTCAAGTCCACTTTGACTGGTCATTCGAGTGAAAATTTTCAGCTTGAGCAGCATCAATTGTCAGCGAGCCGAGCCTGTGTGGCAAGAGATAACTTGGAGTTCCATCCAAGAGTCCCACACTTGAAGGACTTGGTTTAGACGCTCGTTGCTTCTGCCCAATTCTTGTGCCTGGTCATTCAGGTACGCTGTGCGTTGGCAGCTGAACTTCCAATGACAGGTGGTTGATGGAGAAAAGCCCGCATGTTCGGGGGACCGGTAGGCCGGCGGGCTTGACTGTTCGGTCTCTCTTGTGACGGGATGCGCTGTGTCTGATCCGTCACCGAAGAAGTCGGCTCCACTCCGAGGTCGGTTGCCCACCCGCCATCAGCGGACAAGTCTCCTCTTCCATCGCCTCCAAGTTCGTGGAACAAGGTTCGCGGCCAAGAAGTAGTGAGCGCGGGATGAGCAAATTCCCTCAATCCAGGCGAGCAGTTGACAGAAGTTCGTCACACTGGGTGGTCCCAATCATTGCAGTAGTCGATTTGAGAACGGTTGATTGGCAACTGGGTGTGATGTTCTTGACTGGCGTCAACAAGTTCATGTTCCCTGCATCGGACTGGGCCTGAAGACGACAATGGGCTCTCCGGCATCTCCGATAGAAGTGGTGGTCGACAATCACGATGCTCTCGTTCGGAGGCAAACCAGAGTTGACGATCCCCAAGAGTTATCCTTACGTCCGAGGGAGTGACGACCAAGGGAGGGACAGTAGGATTCGACCTGATTCTTTGAGGTACCGCTTGACGACTGCAGAGGTCAGTCGTCAAAGTCTACGCAGATTTCTGCACCTTGCGAGTGAGAGGGTGTGGGTGAGAAGGAGTTCGAAGCGGGTAGAGTAGAGCCGTTCCGATAAGGTGTTTGTGACATGATCCTATTATCTCATGATTCTCGTCACTTGACGGTCAAGTTGTATGAAGGAGACACAAAGTTGTGGCAGAGTTCTGCTCTTTCACGAAATCGATGTAGTGGTGTTGCCTGTTATCGTGTTGTCTGGGAACGAGCTGGCAGGGAGCCACGAGCCTCGGTATAGGTTCCATGGATGACGTAGACGCTGAAGGAAAAGAATCAAATCACTTTTGGGAGCAACTGCTTCTCGAGAAGAAGACAGTCTCGGTGATTTTCTTCTGGAGAGAACGATGTTGAGGTTGAAAAGCAGAATTGGAGGTGGGGTGTGATCGGTCGTCCCGCTCCTGCTCCAGAGGAGCCGTCATGGACAACCCTCACGTGACTCCCTCAGGGATGAACCTCGCTCTTCGCCTTCGTCTTTCGCTCTCGCCGTTCGCTATTGCCTGTCAAGAATTTGATGTAGATGATTTATTCTTCTTCGTTTGATGGTTTCGTCACTGTCTTGCATCTTCTTCAGAGAAGGAATTCGTGATTATTGGCTTACCCGGGACCTCAAGTTGCTTAATTCTTTTTGTGCAGTTTTTCTTGGTCAAAGTGACTCTCAATCTCAGCCAAATGTGCTCATGATTTTTCTATCTTAATTTATAAACTACAGTGAACCTCGAGTTTGCTGCTATACGAGCTTCTTCGGGATTCCCTTGGTCATGGGAGCCACTTACAAAATAGTCGACTGACCGAAACCACGGCAGCGCTCAACACTATCTCGCTGAGATCTAGTTTCTCTTTCTTCGGAGTCAGCGGTCTTTCGTGATATGGGGATTCTCCATCGACCTCACCGAAGCTTCGGCGCTTCCAATCTAGAATATCTTAGTAAGTTCTATGCATTGCTGTCTACGTCTCATGTAAATGAAGAACATGTGTATCGCAGGAAGCGGAACTAAATCCTCATACGTCGGTGGTACCGTATGGAAGTTCGCCTGAAGGTCTATAGAATATCTGGCACGGTTAGCTCAAAGTCTCTTGGCTGTAGATTCTCGACCAGTGATGCACTGGGAAACAAAACCAACATGCTACGGATCGCTTTAACTCGGAGTTGGACGACGGAAGACACGACGACTATCACGGCCTCGGCCGGCTTGAGTAACCCTTCGCCCTTATCACACAAGACACGTAATCAATTATAAACCAAGGATAATACCAAAATAGAACCATCAACGCCAGGAAGAGGTTGGAGCCGCGGGATCGAGGTTTTAGTATAAACTCTGTCAGAAAGATAGACTTCATGTCAGCCCCTTAATTGCTGGCTTCCTTCAGGTACTCGAGCTTAACCAACCTTATTACCCACGAGTTCGGAATATCCCTTTCGCTACGCCAAGTCCACCATGACATCAGTCTTGACAATGCTCTCGGCTGGGTTAGGTATGAGCCTGGGGTCATCCGATGGTGTCTACTAGACCTTTGTATAGGATACTTCTCATCAGCCAAAGGGACCTTGTGTGTCTAGGCGGATTCTACCTTTCCCTCAAGTATCCCAAGTATCACATTGGATAGGAAGCCTCACCAGCCAGCGTGGAGAACACCTGTCAACGAGGCTTGCTACCGATGTTCACGGCGAGGCCTACTATCTCCATCGGGGATCTCCACCCGTTCAAGTTGGTGATGCCAGATGGTGAATTCCATGAAGATTCAACTCATCAGTCTGAGCCTTCTAGAAAACTACAAAAAGGCCGAGGTCTCTCTTGCATTGACCACTTCTATCATCACAGCATCACTCTCATCTTGAGCTGCTTCTGAAGAGCTTCAAACATTTGCACACAACAAACACCACCTATTTCCCCGAACAAGTCTTCAAGTTCCTACAAACAAAATGAGACTCACTCAAGCTATCCCTGCGGCCCTGCTTCTCAAGCGTGCTCTGGCCCAGACGCCTGGTCCAGGTCCGGCGTTGGTAACTCCTGTTACTGACCCTGCTCTCAGGAACCAGAGCAAGAACGCAGACCCTCCTGAACCGGATCCTCATGGAATCATCTCTGTCATTACGGATGACTATCTGGTTTATTGTCCTGCAAGTCAAGTTGAATCTCTCATCCACTTGGACTCTACTAATAGAGGTTTAGGAGCCGACTGAGATCGTTCATAAGAGTGTTACTTATAAGGTTGAGGAGGCTCCTACCTACGTAACCATCACGAGTTAGTCCATCATATTTCCCAAAACATATTGAAACGAGTCTAACTTGCGTAGACTGCCCCTGCACGGTTACCTATAGCCATCCTCAGCCAACCTATCCCCCCATCGTCAAGACTTCGGTTCAGGAGAGTGAGACTCAGGTGGTCACTCAGTATCCTCCCCCTGAGAAGCCCGTCTACCCTGCTCCTGGAAAGCCTGCGCAGCCTCCCTCTCCTCCACCTGAGAAGTCGGCGCCTCCAGTTCCTCCCGTGGTGCCGCCGCCTCCACCCGGAAAGTCGACTCCAGTTCCAGTTCCTCCTCCTGGAAGCCGGCTCCCCCGCCAGTTCCGGGCCAGACAGCTCCTCCGGCACCCCCAGTTGCCCCGCCGGCCCCCCCCGCCGAACAGCCCGCTTCTCCG
This sequence comes from Fusarium ambrosium, assembly GCA_003947045.1. Lineage (NCBI taxonomy): Eukaryota > Fungi > Ascomycota > Sordariomycetes > Hypocreales > Nectriaceae > Fusarium > Fusarium ambrosium. The sequence continues at coordinate 97,896 of NIZV01000055.1, forward strand.
GCTCCGCCTGCCCCGGCTGGACCTACCACTCAGCCTCCTGCTCCGCCTGTTCGTGCTGCCGGTAGCAAGGTCGCAAGTAGGGCCTTGGGTGCTTTCGTTGTGGCTGGTGTTGTTGCCGTGGCCATCTAAGTTGTCAAGTACAAACAGGGTCTAGACACGAGGCACTTGAAATATCTATCACGGTTTTCTTCATTGGTACTTCATCGGAACTGGTCACGAAGTCATTTAAAGTAACTATTTGGGACTGGAGAAAAAAGAGAGCTTGCTGAGTATGCTGTGAATATAGGTTTCTGTGATGAATTTTTGGATATTATGGATAGACGCCGAGATTCGCACTCGGAGGATGTAATGGATATAGCTATAGTTTTAGATTGATAATTCCATGTGGTGTTTTTCGATACATGTTCTTCAGCTTGAAGCTCGTCCCATTTCAGTGATCATCCATCTTGGCTTTGAATAACGTTCAAGCCACATGCTGCTATGCTTGTCGGTCCGATGGCGTCTCTACTCGGGAACACCGCCGTACTATTTATGTCGATTCAGTACTGTTCGCATGTACGGTCTGAAGGCGTAGGTTAGATCTACGAGGTCATGGGAAATGCTTGATGGATTCTGAGGCAATCACGAACTGTCATGGAGGTTGTTCCAAATCAAGACACATATCCCCTCAGGTTGACGTCAAGATCATGACGTATCTTCTAGAGATAATATCTACTCGTTCGAAATTCGAAGCCATGCCTACCTACTGTTACAGTTCATAAGCGCATAACCTCATAAACGCCCCTGACCGGATATCCCCGTCGCAATGCCCATGCTATCAACTCAACGGATCAAGCATCCCCGACGCCTCCATCCGCGACCGCACCTCTCGCACCAAGGCCTTGGCCTCCTCGACCTCTACGCCATCCTGACATAGCTCTCCAGCAAGACGTTCAGCTGCTGCATAGTCTCCCGTACGCATCGAGAATTTCGCGAGCCACATGCGTGCCTTGCTAGTCGCTGCTGTGACTCCTGTACCCTCGTTGCCCGTGTTCTCATTGCCCTCTGCTCCGTTGTCTGAACCCGGGGGAGAATCATTGTGAATAGCGATGGACTCTGCCGGGTCAACCTCAGCGTTTGCACCGCCATCTTCCTGAGCCACACAGAGTTCCATGTATGACTTGGCCTCTTCCTCCTCACCCAGCTGGTCATACATCGCAGCAATCTGCAGGAGAATCTCAGGGTCCATATGGCCTGTAGCACTACGGCTACCCAGGAGATCGCCGCTTCCGAAGCTGCTACCGACGTCATAATAGGCATCCGCAAGCAAGGCTCGTTTCAAAGCCTTGATGCCGTCCCGTTCTCGGCCCATCTTTTGCAGACATGAGCCTACAGCCATCCACATCTTGCCATCCCAAGGACGCAGACCAGCGGCCTTCTTGTAATACCAAAGCGAGTATGTATGCATTTCCAGCATCTCATATGTCTGACCCAACCCGTACCAGGCCCGATAGTCCCGTCGATTTACGTCAACTGCACGACGGTACGACTCGATGGCCGCGTGTGTGTTCTTGAGTTCGACGTATTCGTGACCCATCAATGTCCATGCCGATAGACATGACCGGTCAAGGGTTAGGGCACGCCGGAAGTATTGCACAGCCTTTTCGTGCATCGAGAGGAGGGAATAGTAGTTGCCAACAACCACACAGGATTCCGGCCGGAACTTGTCTACACTGGAGCAGAGATGCGCCAGGAAAGCCAGTTTTGGGCGAAGATTTAGAACGTAGAGGATGTTGGAATAGTGGTCGAGAGAATCAAGCCGATGAGGATGGAGCGCCAGCAGTCGAGTAAAGTGCTGTTCAGCAGCCATCAGATCCTTGGCGTGATAGGCTAGCAATGCGTTGCAGGTAAGGAGGAAAGATGATGTCGGGAAGATGGAGAGGAGCTGCTCGAGAGAACTGGCGAGACCAGGTCCTTGCTGGTAAAGCTCCAAGGAGGTGTGTAGGTGGAACATGTAAGACACAATGTTCTGAGGACAATGTCTTGATATTCGATTCAACTAGAGATTTGTTAGTCGATGCGATCACCAACTACCACAAGTGCAACTCACATCCTCGACTCGAGATATTAGCGACGTCATTTCTAGCCAGCAGCCCCAGTTCATGGTGTACTTGTGAACGCTTCGGATAAAGAACTCCAAAGCTCTTTCGTCATTCTTTTCCTTGGCGAGAACCATCCCATAACTGCAGAAAACGATTAGCAGCCCTCGACATACTGTTCACAAGATCAGCACTCACAGGTATTCAAGCCATCCTTGGCTGCCCAACACTTCGTCATCTTCCGTTGTCCTCTCATCAAACCAGGTCGAAAGGTATCGCCCAATGACGAGAAGCTGCTTGTTGGCCACCGTTCCAAGATCCTGAGGGCCCATAACCATCTCAGTATCCTCCTGCTTGCGCTTCTCCCCCGACATGAACTTGGCGTAGAGGGCAAGGAACAAGCTCTTCTGACTGATCCTGGGCAGAGGTATCGCAGTCGACGAATCAGAAGCCTTTGCCTTTCCTTTTCCAGCTGAAGCGTACGCCGGAGAGCTATCCACCCTTGATGCCAGAACACTAGACAGGAGAGAATCGGGGAGGAAAACGGCGGCGCAGCGGTCGTATTCTCTACAGTCGAATAGAGACTTTGCTAGGAGGTATTTGCTCAACTCTTTTGCCTCGAGAGCTGCCTCTTCTGGATCGCTGTTCGAAGCGTATATCGGCGAGATGTACTTGGCATCCGCAGGGTCGAGGTGCTCGTCGTCATCGTCGGTTTCGGGAAGCGCGTTAAGTAGTTCAGCGGCCCTAAATTTGTCAACTTGCGCGTCCAGCTATCCATCAATGAGGAGTATACACACCATTTTGAAGATTGGTAGAGACACCTCTCTGAGCATTTGACCACGGCGTCCTGGAGAGCTGCCCGCAATTGCGAGACCTCGTGGGCGCTCAGAGCCATCTTGGTCTTGTTTTGAAGGGTTGGTGGGGTAGCTCCTAGTCGGGAGCAAGAGCTGGATTGCGCAGACGCGCTGGCCTCTCAAGCTCGATCAGCTGATATCGCGAGCTGTGGTACGGCTTCCTGATCGGTGAATGAAAAGGGAAAGGGCGATATCGGCGGCTGGAAGACGGGTTGTAGTTGTCATGAGGGTAGACCTTTGACCGTTATTGGTGATCATATCAACAGTCCAGGCGCGCATGCTAGTCCGTGTCACTTTATGTGACGCACTGTAGGACGCACTGTATCCTCATGGGAGACAACACCCGCTCTGGTTGAAAAGTGTCCAAACACAACTCCAGTAGCACAAAATCTCAATCATTTGTTCATTCTATAAAAGAAAAGACGTTTCTTATTTGTGCGAGGAGGCTCTTATTCGGGAAATAGTCTGTCAAACCAATATCGCGGCCACTAAAACTGACTTACACCCTCCCTTCCACAGTGAATTCGGTATCACGATGGCGCTCGGGAAAGCGGATGAGGGCCAATACTTGAAGCTGACAGTGAGACTGGCATGTTTATTCCCGATATTTCGGACCATGGCAGCATTTATTCATTCTAATTTGATAATGGTGGTGATTCACTCGACAAAAAAGGAGGCTATGTGAGGCGAGAAGTTGGACGATATCAACTCGAGCTGGAACCGTTGCAACTCGAACCGTAGACAACTGCCGACCAGCTCTGATCTGTTCATCAAACGATTATCGACGAGATAGTACGGGTTTCGCCAGATCAAAGAATCTCCTCATACTTCCCTAGTTGTAACCAGCGGGATACGGCATCGCCCATCGGCTACCCCGAAGACCACACCAGGCCTGCGCGAAACTCTGAAGGGTTCCACCTTTTGAGGAGGTATCATGAGCTACAGTGGACCCGTCAGGCTATTCCCATGCCTCTTCTGTTGGACACCGGAAGTCAAGTGCCCCAACTATGTGTTCCTCAACAAGAGTGCCTGCGTCGACTGCCAGGTAAGGGGGGAAAGCACCTTGCCATTAACACACTCAGTTCTGACCGCTCCCTTATTCCAGAGTCTCAGGAGACAGCATGGAGGGAACGAGCTGATTGCGACAGACGTCCACGAGACCTTTGTGCGATACCTGCTCGAGAAGTACTCGGAAGTCGGCGGTATCACGTACGAGAGAATCAACGAGTACATTTCCAGCGCTAGGCAGGTCAACGTGGACAACCTCCTCACCGTGGCACTCGACTACATCTTTCGAAATTTCCGGGGTCTATATCACCCCGTCTGCGACGCAGTCGAGGCGGCTCGTGATAGGGGTCCTGTCCAGTGGACACCCGTCAACCTCGCGGAGCGACTCGAGGGGATAAGGACCGAGCGAGAGCGACAACGCCGAGGTAAAGACGCCTCTGGATGATTTGATGGATCCCCGACTGTTTGCGCTAGAGGTAGACATTCCCGGGGAAACAAGCCGGGGGAGAACGAACCCCGGGTAGGTCGGCTTGATGTTGGTCTTGTCTCGGGGGGCGGACACTGTGCTGGGAGGGTTGTCTGGTTGATGCAGACGTCAACTCTATAGGCTCGAGGGCGAGTCCCTGCATGTGGCAATGGCGCCGTTATCTTTCAGATCCGGGGTTTTAGTGAATAGCGTTTGAGTTCCCAAGCTCCGTAGGCACAGTCTGGTTGAGTCATGGCCGGCTTCTTCCATCCATCCCTCGACGGGCACCTTTGTAGGCAATGCCGGTAGTGTCAGGGGAACCGAGTCAGTTTGGGCTGTCATTCACTGTTAGCCCGTCGGATGTAGGTTTCTGATAAGTCGGGTATTTCTCCGTGGGTGGACGCTGATTCCTGTATACCGTCACATAAACCCGTCCGTCCAGCACTTGACACTTTTTTCCCCCTGCAACGAGCGAATTTGGACAGAAACCATCTTGAGAAACAGAAAGAGCAGACATGTATCACAGCATCCAGATGGCCGTGAGCACCCTAGACGTCTCACAGAGAGCGCGTCAGTTGCGACCTCGCACAACCCGGTCCGGCACGTGGGGTACGAATCACCACCACGGTGTCGAGTTCCCTCACCGAGCGAGGAGTGGTATAAGAGAGGGCCAGCAAGACATGAGGGCGCGGAGCGAGCCCGACCTCTGGCCGTATAAGAGCTTGGAGAACAGCATCTTGATGAGCGACGCAACAGAACACCACCACGGCGAGAAGGACGAGAGGAGGGACCAGCCCAAGACGATGCGCTGGCCCTGCAACCACCACTGGGGGAAATGGGCGTGTAACAGATGGGTCAATACGATGGGAGCCAAGTGTCAAGAATGCAAGGTACGCGAAATATGTTCCCTCCCCCCCTCGTCTATTCTGCCCGTAGCCGTCTTGGTGGTTGAGACGCATCTGCTAACAGGGGGTTGGTTCTGACCAATCTAGAACCGCAAGGACATGGACAGTACGCCGACGCATACTCGACTGGCGCATATGTACGATGTGGACGTGCTGGTAGAGGGGTTCCGCAACGCAGGGCTCAACGCCGCGTGCGTCGTCGACATGATGAACGACGGTGCGTCGGAGCGAGCTTTACACGACGCCCTCAAGGTGATCCAGGAGAACGACGTCGCCTGGCATGACCGCGTGGAGCACATTGTCCTACTGGGAATCTTTCGGTGGAAGAGCGCAAAGGCGAAAAAGACATGAGACATGATGAGTTTTGATGACTAGGTTCATTGTGTGTATTGGTAAGGGAATTGGAGTTTTGGTGTTGGTCGGTCGTTTTGGCGCTTCGAGCCTGGGTAGGTAGATAGTCAATTGAACTCTAGTCCAATAGCAAAAGGAACAAACCAATCATTAAAAGTCTCTCTTCATTAAACTTTCAACAATACTAATACACGCTGATCATAGGTATCTTTGTTGCCTTTATAGAGCTTGTGGACCTCTTCGGTAAGGTCATTCTGGTCGTACAAGAATGCCTGCCGATAGGCATTGGCCGCGCTGCTTTGATCCGCTGGTTGAAGGTCTTTGCGGAATGTAGCTATCGTGGTCTTGTTGGTGTGTTGATCAGTTGGTTGCCCGCGGATTGGTTGGTTGTGGTTGTTGTTGGTTGTGATTGAAGGAAGCAATTCTGACCTCTTCGGTTGGTTAAGAATTGCAAGGATGATTGGAAGGTTGATGATGGAGAGAGCTTCTGAGTGAAGAGGGATTTTAACCTCTTTAGCTGGTTAAGAGGCAGCCTGTTCATTATGAATAGAGCCCGTTATTGAAGCTGTTGATGATGATGTGGATGAACCTTATTGATGTGAGCATATTGATGACCTTGGCTTTGGGTATAGGGCTCTATTGTTGAAATTATTGCGCTTTGATTGAGATACTTTGATCCCTATTTAGGTGAAATAAAGTATAGAATAAATACTAATACACATCATAAAACTATGCAAGGACTCAGCTGTTCTTTGGGTGTCATCGTCTCTCCCCTGCTTCTCGTTCACTTCTCCTCCATCGAGTCTAGCGTCTCTCCCCAGTCCCCTGTTGAACCGCCAACTGCCAGGTTCTGCCATATCTCACCGCCAATTCTGCCCCTCCCCTAGCGCCGTCTTGAGACTCACCGAGCAAATCAAGTGGACAAGCCCCTCCCGCTCCAATTCGCGAATAGGAAAGAGGGGCACAGCCAAACCGTTGTAGCTAATTGAATCAACCTAGCAAAGCAACCTAAGCCAAAGAGAACATGTCCGGTAATTATCGTGCAGCTCCCGAGGCCAATTAATTACTCCCCAACTCCTTTCTGCTTCTCTTCAAAAGGCGGTCTCCGTTTTTGTTCTTCTTTTCAACCTCGTCAAACTCACATTTCCTCACATCAGAATCGATCATGGCTCAAAAGACTACTCTCCAGGAGTTCAACTCCGTCTACCCCAAGCTTGAGGAGGCTCTCCTTGAGCATGCGCGCTCCTACAAGCTTCCCCAGGAGCAGCTGGACTGGTACAAGCGAGTGAGCAACCATCTACTCCAAAAGCCCAACTGATACGCCAAATACTAATGTCATGCTCTCCCAGTCCCTTGAGATCAACCCCCTCGGCGGAAAATGCAACCGCGGCATGTCTGTCCCCGACTCCGTCTCCCTCCTCCTCGAGAAGCCCCTCTCTGAGGAGCAGTACTTCCAGTCTGCCACCCTTGGCTGGATGACCGAGCTCCTCCAGGCCTTCTTCCTCGTCTCAGACGACATCATGGACTCTAGCATCACCCGCCGTGGCCAGCCCTGCTGGTACCGTCAGGAGGGTGTCGGCATGATCGCCATTAACGACGCCTTCATGCTCGAGGCCGCCATCTACACCCTCCTCAAGAAGTACTTCCGCTCCCACCCCGCCTACGTCGACCTCATCGAGCTCTTCCACGAGACCACCTTCCAGACCGAGCTTGGCCAGCTGTGCGACCTGCTCACCGCCCCCGAGGACAAGGTCGACCTCGACAACTTTTCCATGGAAAAGTACAGCTTCATCGTCATCTACAAGACCGCCTACTACTCATTCTACCTCCCCGTCGCCCTGGCCCTGCACCAGCTTAACCTCGCCACTCCCAAGAACCTGAAGCAGGCCGAGGACATCCTCATTCCCCTGGGCGAGTACTTCCAGATCCAGGACGACTACCTCGACAACTTCGGTCTCCCTGAGCACATTGGCAAGATCGGTACCGACATCAAGGACAACAAGTGCTCTTGGCTCGTCAACCAGGCCCTCGCCGTCGCCACCCCCGAGCAGCGCAAGATCCTCGAGGAGAACTACGGCCGCAAGGACGACGAGAAGGAGAAGGTTGTCAAGAAGCTCTACGACGACCTCAAGCTCGAGCAGCGCTACCTTGACTACGAGGAGAAGGTTGTCGGCGAGATCCGCGCTCGTATCGAGAACATTGACGAGAGCGAGGGCCTCAAGAAGACCGTGTTTGAGGCCTTCCTTGCCAAGATCTACAAGCGCAGCAAGTAAGCCGAGTTGCCCAATCAAAAAGTAGAAAAAGAAACACAAAAGCAAAACAAACAGGCGCACGTCGCGCCGTTGAAATGCAGAGGTCTTCATCATAGCCGAGCCGAGCCAACAATGAGCGAGCGTCACGACCATATAGACCAGAGATACCTCGAATGAAATAGGTGGAGGAAAATTCACTGATAGCATTGGCCAAGGAAATAAGAATAATAATGAACACTTTGTTTCCTTTTGCGATTTCGACGTCAAGGACAAGAGCCTGCTCAAACCTTGTGTCATCACTGTCCTTCATGGGTTCTATAGTATCCAACCAACCCCTTCCCCTTTTCCCATGACTGGATATATAAGGATATAAGGAGATTTGAAAGAGATCCAAAAGGAGTCAAATACAAAGGAAACGGAGATTAGAAAAGATCAAACGTAATACATACGTCTCGACTCAACAACAACACAACACCCAACTCCTGCCCCGACGCTTCGCTTTCTGGCTCAAAGGTATATGCACCAGCACATACAAGCTGTCCTTTTGATTTCTTCACTAGAATGTGGATTATCCAAAATGATAGTGAAGGGGAATCTAGTCTAGGCATCATGGGCATTAACTCATGGTCTCATAACGATATTTACTGGTCCGCCTCGAAAGCAGGCCAGTTCAGTCTTTCCTTAGTACCTCGATGAGGAGCTTGAGAATCCCATCGTGCCAGCCCGGTTGATGAGGGGCTCACGTGGACGAGAATCACGGCCACGGGACTGATCCAGAGGCTGCGTCATCTCCCGGCGGAGAGAACGAATAGGCAAAGGAGGGACAGGAGGAGCACGGCTTGAAGGCTGCTGCATTCCAGCGGTAGATCGACTCCGTGGGCGGCTGCCGGCCGGCATAGAGGGAGACGACGATGACGCAGGGATACGAGGCTGGTTGATGAGGCCAGAGCCACTGCGACTGTTGCTGTAGGTCATCAAAGGGTTTTGATTACCGTTAACGAGGTTGATGAGTGGGCCACCTGTTGGAGCCTTGACGCCATGGCCCTTGCTTTCTCTGTCTCTCTCTCTCCAACCAGGTGGCTCGGGAAAGGTGTTGCCATAATTGAGAAGGGGCTGTGGCTGGCCCATTGGTGGAACGGGGATCTTCTCTCGCTTGGCATCCGCGGTCGTAGGCCTTGTGCCAGGGGCGCGGACGGACCGGCTGCGATAACGCATCGACTGCTCTTTCGGCCGGGTCTCTGTCTTGGTTTCCTGGGGAAATGTAGGCGAAGTAACACCTCCATTCAGTAGCGAAGGTCCCTGAGTAAAGGCAGAGTTCGTGTTGGTGGTAGGTGGGCTGTTGACAGGCCCTCGCTCCGCAATCTTACGCTTCTCCTCGTACCCTTGGCCCAGCAACCCAGCAGGAGAGAACTCCTCGCCTTGGGGCAACTGTGGTGCTGTGCGGGAGCGATGTAGAGATTTGGTCTTCGTCAAGACGTTGCGCTTCTGAGTTACCCTGCGTTCGAGCTCTGTCTTAGGCTCGGTCTTGTGCTCATGCTTGTGCTCATGTTTAGCACCATGCTTGTCCTGATCTTTAGGCTTCTCTTCAAGAAAGTCCTTCCCGAACTCCTCCAGCGGTTTGTCAAAACGATCCATATCAAGGAGCGGTTGGAAGGCACCGATGGTATAAGGGGTTTCATCCACAGAGACTTTCAGACGGTGGCCCCCCTTTGTGACGGTGCTTGTCGATTTCATGGTGCTTGTAGGGGATGTAGTCGGATCAGAGTTGAGTGAGATTTGTGGTGCCTTGTCCGTCTTGAAGTCAACTTTCTTGTTGACAAGGTACCAGCTTCGCCAGCTTTGCACAAGTTCAAAGAACCGCTTGGCCAATTTGCCATCCTCAGCGCAGAAGAAATGGACAAAGTTCTCGCCGTTGGGGAAAACAAAGGTTTTCTGCTGACTCTTAACAGCATAGCAGAAACGTCGGGGTGCTTTAAGATGGCGTCGAACCTCGCTCTCTCGAGGAGTGTAGATGTCAAAATCAGACAAGTGGCATAGAACAGTGCTGTCCTTGTCTGCAGGTTTGGAATCGGGCTTCTTTGACGAGTACATCTGGCCCGACTCCAACAGAGTGATCCATCGCTTATTCCACTTTCCTGGTCGTGACGAATGGTACATCTGCAAAGTGAACCCTGGTGGAGCAGTTGGCGTACGAGGAACAGAGTCGATATCGAGGTCGGCATCGGAGCCCCCAGAGATGTCATTGGTGACAACAAGCAGCGAGTTCTGCTGGTCACGGTCCCATGAATTCATGACATCACGAATGCGTTCATAGCGTCGGAGACGACGCTCGAGCCCGAGCTCGACATAGCACTCGATTATCACGCTCTCCTTAGGGTTGATATCGTGGGTAGTGAGATTGGCGGTCGAGTAGAGAATGTCCATAGGCGAGGTATCAGGAGTGACTGGAAGGTTGATGACGGACGAAAGGCATCGTACACATACGCGCTGGACGAGTCATGAAATTAGCACCACTGGGGATTTCGACTTATAGGAATGAGACTTACTCTTTCGCCTCCATTGCTAGCAGATGTAGGTGCATCGATGCCTGGCACAATGCCCTTACCACCCTGCTCTATAAAGCTCATCTTGTCTGGAGATGAATAATCCTCGAGGCTGTTGGAACGGCTGAAGTCGATAGAGAAAATAGTTGGTGCCCTCGAGCTTGGCGTGCCGGCTTGGCTCGTAGTAGCATTCGATCGCCTGCCGCGAGACAAGAAAGGAAACCTGTCGAGGAAAAAGAACCTGGCGAACTTTGGCGATGGAGTCGCAAGGTGGGCGTGGATGCGAGCGAGGTCACGTTTCCTCTGCTCAGCGAGAATGCGATCAGTTTCCGCTTCTAGACGAGCAACCTCGTCAGCCCAGCGTTCTGCTTCTTGCTCTTCCTGACGATGACGATCGGCTTCCTCGCGCTCGAGCTGTGCGGCGCGCTCTGCGGTTTCTGTGTTTATGCGAAGCGCAAGAAGGTTGCGACTTTTGAACCGAGCGATGTCACTCGCCGATGGGACGGTACGAAGAATATGTGACGATGCTAGAGGTGACTTTGGCGTAGACGATCTTGAGGCGGGAGAGTTGGATGGCGTTTTCCTTGGTTGATCCCAATCTCGAGTGCGACGGCGACCACGGCTCGGGCTTCGAGTAGGAGTTTGAGGACGGCTGTGACTGCGAGCTGGCCAGGGGAGTTGCGCAGAAGAAGAAACCGGACGAGACAACGGGAAGTTTGGTGATTTAGGTGTCAGGGTGAACAGGGGGGCTAGACAGGGGATTGGGGAGGGGCGGGATGGCGGGCGAGGGGGCCCTGGGAGGTCTAGACGCTAAATTTAAATTGCTTGATGCGCTGGCAAAACTGAGAACCGATGGAGATGGTCGAGGAGAGAGCCCTGGCGACCGACACAATGATGGCGCCGGTGATGACGAGCCTTGGCGACGTGCCGTGGCTCCATTTCCCACGGCGCCCACCGCAGCTCGTGGAGCCAAACCGCCAATAACCCCTGTTACACTCTCCGCGAGGCCCTTGAAGAGCGCGACTCCACGAGCGCCAGCTGAAACAGAGGAAACGAGAGGCGGCGCCGGCTGTGCCTGAACCTGAACCTTGGGTGACAGCAGAGGACGCCCACGCATAAAAGTCGCAGAGGCTACACTTTTGGACCGACGTCGACCAACGGGTCTTCCTAACAGCGTAGGCGTGTCCAGGCGGGGATAGCAATCTCCCTGAGCCAGATGGCTCCCCTCTGAAGGTGGTCCGCTATACACGTCAAACGCCCGGTGCTTTAACGACGATGCACTCTTCCCCCGGAGACTCCGTAATCGCGACATTTTGGGAATGGGTGGCTTCACGGCATCATGCGGTTGATCCCAGGCGTCTTCGAATTGCAGCGGGGCCACCGCCGCCATGGTTGTCGAGGACGCCGCCATTTGGATGCGGGCCGTCCTCGTCTGTCGCCACTAAAGAATCGGTTCCTGCAGTGGACGACGGACCCTGGATGTGATGGCGGGCGCTTCTGCAGCCCTATCGTAGTCCCCGAAAGGCCCTTAGGTGCAAGGTTGTCGGATCGATCCGCTGTCGGTCGACAATAGATTGGGCGACAGCTCGAATATCGCTTGCGATCGTCGGCAGGGGTTCTCGTATTTGTTTCTGTACCTTCTTTCTTCCCCACAGAACCGTTGAAAAGTCAATTGACAGCTAGACTAATTAAGTCGAGGAAGACGGTGTCGTTTTGTCGAGATGGTACGTATCGGTCTAGTAAGGGCAGGTAAATCGGCGGGAGGATCGGTCCCCCAGGGCGGGAAAGGGACAAGGGCGACAATCTCGGCAAGGGTTCAACGATGAAGCATTTCGACGATTTGTAGCTGATGAAACGTGAGTATTGAAAGTGATGGAAGAAGAAAAAGGATTAAACATCTGGGGTAGCAAGTGAAATGTCAAATCACGAGGAAGCAAAAGGAAAGAAAGATCAGGGAGACGCCTTCCCAGATAACAGAAGCAAATATTAAGAGGCAGGTTCAACGCTCAACGTCCCTCCCCCACCGCGTAAATGGAGGCTTCAGGTTCCAATCTCTCCCTCGAAGGGTCTCAAAAGACGAAGCCCATGCAATGCCACCAGCTGCAGATGGTATGTGCTACACTGAACGTCCAAACCGTCTGGCATGGAGCCAGATTCACATCCCCCGCCCTGAAAGTCCGAAGGATAAAGTCCCGCCCTCTTGGGCCTCGAGAATCCATTCCAGTCTCAGTCAACGCTTGGAGAGAAACACAATGAAGACAAGTCTACCAATCTGTTGGATGGCTGGGACTGGACAGAGGTAATGATTGCACAGCTGAACAGATCATGGGGCTGAGCCGAAAGAAGAGAGACATGCATAGCATACGATCAGGTACCTAGTTATGCACCTTAAAGTGCTATTGACTTTGCTGACTGCAGGGAGAGAGGAGCAATCGTAGACTCCTAAGTATCGCAGGTCGTACTACAAGGCCAGTTTCGTCGACTCAGCCACTGCCTTTGATGGCTTCTTCCTAATAAAACGCGACCCAGAGACGCAAGTTCGAGATTCGCTCTTATACATGCCACGAGGTATTGTACGGGTGCCAATGCGAGACAAGACTCCCTTTTCTCCAGCACGACTCAAGCTCAAGGAAAAGCATGTACCTCAAACATCAGTTCCAAGACATCAGCCCGCAAAGCGTTCCCCAATCGGCTTCAACGGCATGCGCCCTTACTTGCGAAACGCGCGAACTTCGCGCCGCCACCAGCCCTTGAAGTCGCACGCCGAAACGTCGATCCCCAAGTCCCGCAGCGCCTTTGTGCTCAAGTGACAGTCGTACGGGCGCTGGACACTGGCATTTGGATCATTCCCCTCGGTGTTGGGCTTGATGCCCTCCGTCGACAGGCCCATAATTTCTCCGAACAGTTGGACGATCTCGTACTTTGTCATGCGATCTTCGCTCGAGAATTGGAGGATATGGGGAAGACCAGCTCTATCACCAGGTGCAGTGTCGAGATATTTGACCGAGATGTCTAGTTTGCAGTGTCAGTAAGCCTCTATCACCTGTTGTAAATGAGTTGAGGAGATACACCGGCCAACGATGCGCCATCTGGCTCGAAACATCATGACTAGAGGCAAAGTGAAACATACCGTGGCAGACCCGTCCAATGTCTTCGGTATTGGTGGGATACCGGATGGCCCAATGATCCATATTGACCTCAATCCCTTGTGTCTGAGCCTTCCACAAAGCATCCATCAGGACGTTGACGGCACTCTCGGCCGGCGTTTCAGCATTGCCGTACAAGACGGGGACTCGGAGCACGACCCCCAAGCCCTCCTTGCCAGCCTTTGAGAACGTCTCCAGCACGGCACGCTCACCATCCAGCTTGGTCTGGCCGTAGAGGTTGGTCGGCCGCGGCTCGGCGTCGGCTTCATACGGGGCATCTCCTGGCACGCCAGGAAAGACGTAATCGGTTGAGATGTAAATGACAAAGATGTCTCTGTCGGCGGCCAGCTGAGCGAGGGACTTGCTCGCCGCCACATTGAGGGCTCTTGCAGCCTCTGGGTCTTTGTCGACCTTGTCCGGGAATCGCTGAGCAGCACCTTATCGTCCTCAGTCAGTCGTAGTAGGGCAAGGTCAGGACGGTGTTGTTGGCTTACAGTGAACGATGACCTGGGGTCTAGTGAAGGCACAATGTCAGCTTTCAAGGTTAGAGTAACAGAGAAACAGGTGTCCGAACTTGGTCTCATCAAGAAGGCTTGCTACTTCAGATTCATTGCTGAGATCAACCTTGAGGGTGCTGATTCCATCTGCGCGAGAATAACCTGTTCCCTTGACATTCCAGCCCCGCAGTCCAAACGAAGCCGAGACTTCGCGGCCCAAGAGGCCAGTGGCGCCAGTGACGAGAACAGTTCTCTCAGGCATCGTGATTAACGGAGGTTTTTGAGAAATTTTGCACAAGTTCGAGAAGTGTAAGGGTGAGAATGAAGGTGGGAGTTGAGGCGTCATACCTCAAGGTGGGGGTTGGAATATCCTGAGGTGAGGGGCAGGTTGGACGTCAAGGTGACATGAGCCCTGTTGACCGCAACAAGAAAAGTTGACGTGCCAACCACAGTCCAAATATTGCATTATTCAGGATATTAAAGAGCTTGTATGAGATAACTACGAGTATATGGATATAAATACATCATAGGAAGTAAAAGGCAATAGCCGTCATTTTGTACAAGGTGTGATTTCTTTCTTGCTCGTCATTATCACTACTTTACAACTAAAGGTCAAATAATTTAAATATTCTAAAATCTACTCTACAAACTCGGCCCAAAACAGAATCTAGAAGCGATCATGACTGGCTCGTGGTCCAAAACCATACCTAGACGACTCGGTCTCGCTGTCGTCTCTTAAATGTGTCGCTGGCACCCTCTCGCCGTACTGCACTGCGACTTCAGACGTCTTGAGGATACCGTTATATGTCATGATCTCTTCCTCTGAATTAGTAGGCGAGTGTGATCGAATCTCGGATCGACCCTTGATATCCTTGAGTGGAAACGGTCCTGCGAGACTGCTCCGAACACCTGTACCACTACGCGATCGCTTCGCTGTTCCCGGAGTCGTCGATCGTCCGTAGCCATCTCGTGTTGAAGAGTACTTGTTACCTGATGACTTGAGTGCTGAGAAGAACTTGGGGAACCACTGAAGGAAGAGAGGTCGTAAAGCCGGCGCCGATGCCGTGATGATGGCCAGGTTTGTCTCAACGGCCGAGTAAGTAAATCGAATGTCGTAACTCCAGTCCAGATCCGGGTCCAAGATATCGGTGAAGTAAGCCGTCTCGATGAGCCAGGACATTCGGAGGATACTCATGATGGTAACACTTAAAGAGTCAGCAAGCATTCACTCTTCTTGAAGTCTTTTTACTTACGCTCCTCCGAGGACAAACACTCCAATGATTGCCGCCCTCACCTTAAGAGGCAGCTTCAACCCCAAAAAGATCCAAAACGGTAGAATAAGAACCAACACATCCGTCAAAATGGTAAGACTCGAAGTGGCAATGTAGAAAGCATTCTGATTAATGCACATGCCATCCGGCCTTATACTGACATCCTTCATACGATCCCAAAAGTAGTTGACAGGTGTACACTGAAAGACGCAGGCAAAGAACATAGCAACCATCTGGCAGAGGTTGAAGACGAGGAGGCTGATGATGCAAAGACGGACCTCGCGCTTCTGGCCGCCTAGACGCATGAGGAAGAGGAGGACAGACGTTTTTACGAGGGCGAGGATCGGATTGTAGAGGATTTGGATTGTGAAGGCCCATTTCTGGCCGAGGACAAAGTCTTGGGTTATGGGGATGTCTTTTTTGTGGATGCCGATGTAGTTGAGGCGCATCGAGTAGTAGGAGCAGATAGTTTCGGCGATGGATAGTGCCTAGGCTTGTTAGTTTGTAGATTTGATAGGTAAGACATGTAGTATACCATTGCCATTGTAATAAGCAAGTCATCTAAATATCGTCAGTATCATTTCGAAAAGAAAGACCGTGTCAACTCACCCCAACTGTATTGCTTCGTCGAGAAGCGCCCATATATACGAAGAACCCAGACGCAAAAGGCCATGATGGGAAAAAAGAACAAGATAAAGTACCCAATCTGCTGAAGCCGCGAGTAGGGATACCCATCGTCGATCGCCTCGGAGCCATCTATGGCTCTCCTGTGCAGCTCTCCAACGAGCCTCTGCACAGCTCCAACATCCATCGAGGTTGAGAACCAGCTCAAGAAGACTTAAATGTGCTTTTGATAAGGCTAACGCGCCGGAAATAGTAAAGAGAAAAGAGAGTTCAGAAAAGAGGGAATGGGTCATGTTGATCTCCGCTCAGGGTGTTAGATCTACCTATATGCCGTATCATGTCACAGGCTATGTCTTCAGGAGAAACAATGAAAAAAAGAGGAGCTGACGCATCGCACCACGCTTCAGACATATTTGCCTACGGCTGAAGCCCGTTCGTCTATAGATCCTCACCCCCCCGTACAAACAACGAACCGGAAGCTGTTCCCTACTGTAAGAGAAAAGGGCTGGCTGTATGGAAAGCGGGAGAAGGAACATGAGATCACGCACCGGGGCCATGGTCCCAAGTGGCGAACGAGTAAATGGGCTGAATCTCACGGGCCCCACGGAGGGTAGATAGGTTGTCCCCTGCATCATGGGATCAAACTGCGTGTTTCAGTCGTCGAGGTTGGACGTTTGAATCCACAGACTAGATACGCAAGCCTCGACGAGTGTAGTCGATAAACGAATCAATAGTGGGTTAATCGCTGCAAAGAAAGCATTCGATATAGTATTGCATGTCGATCATTGATATAATTCACTAAAGCAACGCGGAATATCCTCCATCTTTCTCCAGAAGCTATCTCCAGTGGTGTAACCATGACCGTTTCTTGTCATGATCCGACATCTGACTACGACTTGACAAATCGCCCCCGCGTACAAGTTCCGTTGACTAGAACCAACTCTTATAACGACATGTCATTATATCCTTGCTAGTAGAAAATCAGGGTCGGCGATCCTTTGGGGCCTCGTTGGCGGAGGAGTTCCCACTTTGCGAGTAAATCAGATGTTTCCATCGGCAATGATTTCCTTTTTCCCCATCTCGTTAATCTAAGAAACTTGGGTTTCTTTAATTACAGGAAAAAAGGAAACATGATCTCCAAGGCGATCCATCTAATCAATCAGAGTTCAAAGTTTGATAGAATAGTAACGCAACTCAACTTTAACCTTCAACACCAACATTGACAATATCAAAATCACCAAACCCGAATACAACTACCGAAAACCGCCCCTCGAGTCATTTCTTGATTGCCCATAAAATCAGGGGCAGAAAATCATCGTCTCCCCCACTTTCTGGTCTGTTACAGAAGGCTTACTCTGCAGGCCGCATCGATCTTTGAGAGATCCTAGCTTCCCCTCTCTGCGTCTACCAACATGCCTCTTCCTTGTAGTTCATCCCGGCATATCAAAGGACTGGAATCCAAACCGTCTAAGCAAGATTCCGTCCTCCTAGTGAGGGTCTCGATTGATCTCCATCCAAGGATCAAGCCTCACTAATTTCTTCGCCTGCAGCGGCTATTAGACAAAATGTGTGATGCTTGAGTCGCGTGAGTTGTCACTCAAGAACATACTCAGTCGGATTCATTACCTCATTCAGAATACTACACGCCACGGCTGGCTTCTAGAAAACCAAACTATGCATTAGCTCCCGTTGTCAGTTCATCTGTCAACTCGAATGGCGTTGCATCCAAGTCATGCTCCTCACAGTCCACCCGCCTCGTCTCCGCTAGCCAGCCTCGAAGCGATGAAACATCACCAGCTCATATCAGTGGAGCTCACTCTTTGTTCAGCTCATCGAACCGTCTAGTCCCTACATCGATCGACAATCGACAATCTTCAGCCTCTTTAACGGGGTCTTTTTTCGAGAGCCACAATTCATCCACGAACTACGTCTCAGCATAGCAGCCAAGGCTTACTCCCCCCCTTGACATTCTTGGCGAACCCAAGCCTCTATTCCTAGAAAATCATCAGATCCCATCCGGTGTTCTCGGTCCTGTTCCTTCGTGCTAGTGGCATATCGCTCAAGTCTGTTGGTTGTGTTGGTTGTCGGGGAATCCTCCGCCCACAACCCGGACCCTTCTCGTTCATGCTTCTTGACCCAGAGCCAACAGAGTTCCACTCTCCATGGTTCCCAACTATGGCATGCCTTGTCTCTGCTCCTGAAATATCTCCAACCTCAGCCCATGGCGTGGTTCCTGGTGCTAGTTGGCAGCTCCATCGCACCCACAGCTCGTCATGCCTTCTTGACATTTCCGTCCAGCTGTGGCGTTTATAGAAGGGCCATTTATTCCGCCTCTATCCGGCTAGTCTTTAGCTTCTAGACCTCCATCGTCAGTCGTTTGTCTCTCTTGGTCACCATGTCTGCCATGCGGTTCTTTACCTTGGCGGCGCTCGCTAGCGCATCCTTTGCCCAGACCATCAAAGTTGATGGCAAGGACATACGTGAGTCTTGATGGATCACATACTGAAACCAAGCTAACATGACTTAGCCGTTGACAAGTCTGCTATTGCCCCAGCCAGTGAGGCTGTCTCCAGGAGTTCCTCAAAGGCCAAGGCCCCTCTCTTCCTCGATGAGTCTACACAACTCACCGATAGGGTCCTCAACAACCTTACTTCCCTTGGACTCTCTCATATTGAACTGTTCGAGTTCGATAATGACAAAGAAGAGACGATCCAGAGACGAAGCCTCTTTGGTCAGTGCAAGACGGCCCCTGGAGACGACTACTTCCCAAGCGACAAGCTCTGGGCAGTATTCGACTACCTCCTTGGCGATGCCCTTCAGAAGACAGTCCCATATGCCTCAGTCTGTTATGAGGACTCCGAGTTTGGCAATTACAACAAGGCCAAGTGCGATTATCTCATGAACAACTGGTTCAACAACTCCTATGTTCCAACTGAGGATCCTACTGCTGTCAATGCTGTCTTGTATCAGGGCCAGTCATGTCTTCCCCCTTCTCTCTTTGCATCTGCCAAGTCTTGCACTGTAGGCGGCTACCCTCTGTACACGGTCGATGCTACAAATGTTGCGCACATTCAGCTTGCCATCAACTTGGCCCGTAGTTTGAACCTACGTCTCGTCATCAAGAACACTGGTCACGATTTCGGTGCCAAATCTACCGGTTACGGTGCTTTGTCCATCTGGACTCACAACCTCAAGTCTATTGAGGTCTATGAGGACTATGAGGAGGGCGACTACAAAGGCCCTGCCGTCAAGGCCGGAGCTGGTGTTCAGGCCTATGAGGTCTATGAGGCTGCCAAGGAGCACGGTGTCACTCTCATCGGCGGAGAAGGTCAGACCGTTGGTGTCATGGGCGGCTTCATCCAGGGAGGTGGCCACGGCCCTCTCTCTGGAATCCACGGCATGGCTTCCGACTCTGTTCTATCCTTTGAGGTTGTCACTGCTGATGGTCACCTCGTCACTGCCAGCGAGAGCTGCAACTCCGACCTCTTCTGGGCCATCCGTGGAGGAGGTGGTGGTACTTTTGGCGTTGTAACCTCTGCTGTCGTCAAGGCTCACCCCAAGGTCGCTGTCGCCACCTTGACATTTGCCTTTGCCTCTGGCGTTGATGGTCTCACGGACGAGGTGTTCTGGAAGGGTGTCAAGGCATTCTGGGACCGCTTCCCCGAGTACGCCAAGGACAACGGCAACTATGAGTACTTCCTCATCGCCAAGACCGAGACTGGCTTTAGCTTCTCTATGCAACCCTGGTTCGCTCCCAAGTTCACTGTGGAAAAGCTCAAGAAGCTCGTGGCCCCTTTGTTTGCCGATTTTGAGGAGCTCGGCATCAGCATCGAGCCCGAGTACACCGAGTTTGACGACTTCTATCCTGCTTGGCAAGCCTCATTCCCCCTTGAGGGTTGGGGCAACCCAGCTATTCGCCAGGGAAGCCGTCTGTTCCCTGAGGAGAACTGGGCCAACGAGACAATCATTAGCAAAACCTTTGATGCCGTCAAGCGCAGCATCGAGGACTACGGCTGGTTCATCGCTTTCAACCTCTATGCCGGTCACGAGGGTTACCCCGACACAGCCGTCAACCCAGGCTGGCGAACAGCTCTCGTCCACGGAATCGGCGCCGTCTTCTGGGACGTAACCGCAGACGAAGAGACCAAGAAGAACATCTCCGACAGCCTGACCAACGATTACATCCAGCGATGGCGAGATGTTACCCCTGGTGGTCACGCTTACTGCTCCGAGAGCGACTACATCGAGCCCGACTTCCAGCACTCGTTCTGGGGCAGCAACTGGGAGCGTCTGGTCGAGATCAAGGAGAAGTGGGATCCATATGATGTCTTTTACGCCACTAACGGTGTTGGCTCGGACAAGTGGGAGCTCCAGGATAAGATCTTTGGCAACTTGCCCAACCAGAACAGCAAGCTTTGCCGAGTGTGATAGGGATCATGTATTTGTAACTAGGTATTCAGACCTTCTGATCAACTAGTACCAGTGTATTATATAACCCCTTGAACATATTTATACTGTTTTCTGCTTGACGAATCCTCTGATCCCTATTTCCAGCCTTCATCTTCATCGACGATGATTCTACATTCCTGACAGTGGGAAACATTCCCTGTCGTAGTTGAATAGGGGCTCGGGGAATAACGATGCACTAAGGTTCTCCCAATTCTTTGCTCGTATTCGCTTCGATAACTGTTTTCGAGAAAGCGAGCTGAGTATTGGTGACCTTGCAACTTCCTTTGGGAATACGAACTTGACGAGTTGTTCCCCTGAGCTAATATCGATTTGATTAGTGTCTCTTGTATCCTCACAGGTATGCGCTTTACTGGTGGGTAGTTCACTCTGTGCTTCCCTACTAATACATTTGGTGGTGAGTGTTTGAGACATAACCTTCATCTTTGGGACATTTGCCACTCACTCTTCAATCCATAAATGCTTAAACAGATGTTGATACCATGTCGTCTATCCCCCAAAGCCCTAGCCTGTCACTCCGGGGGGATTAAGTTAATAAAACTTGTTTATTTAAGGGATACCCCAATTATCACTCAGTTTTACCTTAGAAGTAAGTACTCTTAGCGGAGTACTTTAATAGATAAGATTATTCTTGCTATATGGTTTGACTGTCCTCATAACACTGGGATGGAGTCTGGACAATAGTTCCTCCTCATATAACATACGTTTTCTCCTACAGAGCAGGATGTGATAAAAACAAAGCAATAAAGTTGACACACTAGAGAGTAGTGACGGCGCTATCATATGAGCTACGGTAGTGAGTAACACGAGACAATGGTCAGTAACATAAAAATAAAATAAAATATGAATGCTGTCAAAATGTTAAAAACATGTTCCTATTCTCACATATTCAGTGTCTAGGGTAGCCATCTCCGATAACCTTATCGTCCAGGCTCCACCCAATTTTCTACACCTTGACCAGCCTTCAACGTCACAACCTCTACCTCTGCCATCCTCTAACCTCCCATCACAATGCCACCCAAGCGCATGACAGCGAACCCCGTCAAGCCGGCGCGTTATCGCGCTGGCAAGGCCACAGGCGTAGAATCCGACTCCGACTCTGATGCCAGCGACTCTGAGACGCCCGCCGAGCCCGCGCTCCCTCCGCCACCGAAAGCGACCAGCGCCGGAAAGATCTCGAGCAACCTGGGCAAAGTCGACTTGAACGCGCGCAGGAAGGAGGCTGAGGCTGCTGAAGAAAGGCGACTCGCTAGGGAGAAGGCTGAGAAATTGGCCGCCGAGGAAGGCTTCGTGACGGAAGAGGAGGAAGAGAGCGAGGAAGAAGACGACGACGAAGATGAAGAAGAGGAGAGCGAATCAGAGGAGGAGAGCAGCGAAGACGAAGCCCCGCGACGGTTAATGATCCGACCAAAGTTCATCCCAAAGAGCCAGCGAGGAAACGTAAAAGACCCCGCCCAACAAGAGGAAGAAGCCCGTCAAGCAGAAGAGGAAGCCCGCAAGAAGGCAGCCGACGAGCTCGTCGAGGAACAGATCAAAAAGGACCTCGCCGCGCGCGCAGCGGGCAAGAAGCACTGGGATGACGACGAGAACGAGGATTCAGACGTGGATACTACCGACGGGCTGGACCCCGAGGCTGAGGAGGCTGCCTGGCGCGTCCGCGAGCTCAAGCGTCTCAAGCGCGCGCGCGCTGCTATCGAGGAGCGCGAGAAGGAGCTCGCGGAGGTGGAGCGACGGCGCAACTTGACTGAGGAAGAGCGGCAGGCTGAGGATGAGGCTTTCTTGGCTAAGCAGCAAGAGGAGAAGGAGGGCAAGGGCAAGATGTCGTACATGCAGCGGTACTTCCACAAGGGGCGCCTTCTTTCCAAGACGAGATGAAGGCGGCTGGTTTGGATAAGCGAGACATCATGGGTAGTCGGATTCAGGACGACGTGCGGAACCGAGAGGCTCTGCCAGAGTACCTTCAGCGTCGCGACATGACCAAGTTGGGTCGCAAGGGCGGCACCAAGTACAAGGATATGCGCTCCGAGGATACGGGTAGTTGGGGTAATATTGACGGTGGTCGGAGGAGAGGAGGAGGGGGCAAGTTTGACGAGGATGAGCGGTTCCGACCGGATGATGATCGTTTCAAACCCGATGAGCGAAGTGCGGGAGGCGCGAATGCCATTCCCCTCGGCTCGCGCGATGATCAGAGGAAGGGAGATCGACGAGACAGAGATGATGGGTATCGGGATCGGAGAGACAAGGACTCTTATCGTTCAAGAGACGATAGTCGAAGGAGGTCACGATCGCGATCAAGGTCGCCGCGTCGTGATAGAGATGAAAATCGCAGTCGTCGGAAGCGCAGTACATCGCGCGACAACGACCGGTACGAGAGTGACAAGAGACGCAGAGTGGATGCCAGGTAGGCCTTGGCCTGGCCTTGATATATAACATTAATAATACCCAACACGGCCAGTTCATCGTTCCATGGCCCCTCTCTCGTCTTTTTACGTGGCTCGTTACATTACATATAGTCAGATGTGACTTCTATCTCTATATCCTCACAATCTCAACACGAGCTCGGTTGAATATTTGATGGCCCGTCATCTCTTCGCTGCCGCCATCGGGCACCGTGGGTGGATGCAGCGTCATGCGTGCGTATGTACCAGCGCCTCGTCGTTTGGAGAGGTAACCTGGGTTGATGAGAAGGACACTTTCAACGACCTAGATATTAGTTAGCATGATGTAAACTCAACAGAACGACGTCAAGAACGTACCTTTGCGAAAGGAGGTAGCAAGCTGGGAACCATCATGACATCTGGTCGCACATTGACCATCTCACCCAGCTCGAGATAGCTAACATCCAACACTGCGCCAGTGGCAATACCCTCCTCCGTGCCTATCTTGGGAAGCCTAGAGCGATCTGTAGGTGGGAATAGAGGGAAGTAATGTCGCTGCTCAACCAAGTAGCGACAAAGTCGACCCATCAGGTCACCACCAGGTTGGGGACCGCCACGAGAGACCACCTCCTCAGACCGTAGCTGTGAGAGGATATCTTGCGACGAGACACCAAGCACAAGCTCGTTTATCGACAGCGTCATGGGGTTCGTAACGATACGAACTGCCTTTGGCAAGCCGAGCTCTTTTTTGGGGATTGAATCTTGCGGCCATGAGACGTGCTTTGCTAGCACATCTCGTACAGAGGGAACGAGGATGATGGTGATTGCAGGGTTTGAGGAGACGAGGCGGTTGAAAGCAGGCGAGACGAGATACTTGAAGACGGTCGTCATGGTAGCTGTGTCAGGGTCAAAGTTGGCCTCTTCAGGGAGGTCAAAGTCGCCCGTCGCAATAAGAGGGTGGTCGACGTCAAGAAAAGGGCCAGTGAGGACGAGCGCATCGGCATAATTGTCTGCCGCTTGAGTACACAGGGCGTGAAGAGGTTCAAAGTCGAGGTTATCGTCTGCCGTGTATGGGCCAGATGCGAACAAGACGTTCAGGGGCGCCGGTTCTGAATCCTCATCCATGGCATCAGGCCCACCGCGGAGTCGTTCGCGATGCCCCTCAAGTGCAGAGGGTAGAGAGGCAGCGTTGGGGAGCAGAGGAATATCGAGGATCTCCTTGACGACGAATTCAGTCCCAGAGGCATTAGTGCCCCGAAGAGCGACGATCTGACCAGGGAAGAAGCACCAACTGCGGACGTGATCCATCTTCAAAGGCACTCTGAGACCCATTCCAGCTCGTCTCGACATTTCAAACACCAACGAAGCAGCATTTAGCTTTCCCTCTGTCGAATCAGACGCAATTCGACCAACGGCAACAACTTCAGTAGTGCTCTGGGCTGCGGCACTACCGAAAGCTGCCTCATCGAGGCCATGGTGTTCCTGGATAAGCGCCATGAAGCTATCGATCCGGTCGTCGAGAATCTCGCTCGTTTCTGAAATCTTCATCACCAATGGCTTATATCCGAGCTTCTTCTGGTCGGAACCGGCAGTGAGCTTTACGCGCGGCTCGGAGGAGGGCGCAATTGGAGGTTCGGCTGCGGCGAGGCGGTCGTTGAGGATTTCGACAACTTCTCCGGGGTTCGCTCGATCGTTGAAAGACGTAGGGCTTCTGAGTGTTAGTAATGAACATAGAAATACCATCAAAGAGAGAAACATACGGTAGTCCATTCATAGACTTCAGCTGCTCGCTCATCCCTGTGGCCGGCGAGCTCGTCAACCCCTTGGGCGTTTCCATTTTCCTCTTAAACGCACTCCCAGTCGGAAGCGTCCTGCTCAACTTGCCCCCGGACCCAGGTGTACTCGGAACCAATCCATCCAACATGCCAAACACATCACCGCCCTTTGCACCACCCCTCGGTGTACCAGCAACCTTCCTCTCCGTCTTGACGTGCACCTGTCGCTGTGTCTTTTCGAGCTCATCCTGGATGCTCTGCTTGAGATTGCGCAGCCCCTCGAGCGTCACGATCTGGGCGTCCGTGTCAAGCTTGATGCAGTACGACTCCCACTTGAAGAAGAGATCCTCGGGGGAGAGGCTGTGGAGACGCATGATGGATTGGAGCTCGCTGAGAACATCGGGCTCAAGCGGCTTGTTGGGGGAGAAGCGGTCTTGGAGGTCTGCGTCGGCCATGGTGGGCGACGGAAAAGCAATGGAGGAGACAGGGGATAATAATTGATTGCTTTCCGCTCTTATCACGAATTCAAGTGTGTCTTTTAGAGTCGAGAAGAAAGTTGGTCGTTATAGTGACGGTGGTTGGAGGGGCTTAATTTGGACGCGGGTAGACGCGTCTCAGAATCCAACCGCGTTAAGTGAGTGGAGACAGAGCACAGTCCTCACATACAGTGTGAACACGGTACTAGAGGCCTTCACTGTGTGCCAGATTAGGTAGGTAGAGAGGTAGAGTATCACGATGAGCAATGAACATGCGTAAAAGGTGATAGATATTTCATACAAATCATCAATTATGCCTTTCCAAGGCTACTAAGCTACTACAAGAGGTATCATTCCACAGGCAAACACCGTTGCCTTGATCCATAAAAAGTCCATCCAGCGCCATCTATGTATGTACTATCATGTCCTTGTGTCTTTAAACACGTAATTCTGTGCTGTTGATGCCCTTCATATACCCATTGTCCAACAAAGCTCTATCATGCTGTAAAACTCCTTTCATAAATCCATCAGAGGCTACTCCTTGGCCTCCTTGACAGTAACTGCCTCCTTGGCAGTGACTCTCTGCTCCATGCCCCATTCGGCAAACACATCGTCGGAGCCGCTGTAGCCAAAAGACAGGGCGCCATCTCGAGGAGGGGAGCTGGGCATGATACCATCGGTGCTGAGGAAGTTGCCAAACTCAACTATCGTGTTCTGGGTTATTTCCATGTTCGGCAGGCTGGAGAAGTCGAATTGGGTGTTATCCAAGTCGAGGTTTGGTTCCGAGAGCAACTGCGTAATGGTCCGACACGTAGGGGTATCAAAGAGGTTTTCAACGTTCAGTCGCGGGCTCCGCCTAAGGCCAGCGGAACGAGGAGTCTTGGTCGGCGTCTTCTGAAGTAGTGCCTGCTGGCTGGGAGACATCATCCCCCTCACAGATCTAATAGATCGTGAGACGCTACGGGTGATGGGTCGGTGGTTTGGTGTAGGACGTGTAGGAGTTTTGAAGGGAGTGGTTTGCGCCTCGGCTTTGGACTTGGGCGGAGGAGTAGAAGGACGAGCCGGACTGCGGAACAAGGCCTCCAGGGCGTCTTGTTCACTTTGTCTCTCGCTGCGAGTCTTGGCTTTGGACTTGGGTGAGGGAGTAGAGGGCCGAGCTGGGCTGTGGAACAGGGCCTCCAGGGCGTCTTGTTCATTTTGTCTCTCGTCACGAGCCTCAGCAGTCACATTCTCCTTCTCCACGGTAAGTTCCTTGTCTTGACGATACTCTGCCAGTTTGACAACGTTGGCATCAATCTCCCCAAGAGTCTTCATGGTCGAGTCCTTTTGTGGAGACGAGAACAGCAAACGCCGCGTGTTACCGAGATCGTCATCGATGTCCATCTCGATGGGACTCTCAGCTGTCCCAAGTCCTCTGGAACTTCTGGAATGAGTTGACCCCGGGTTTGATCGGTTCCCGTCGTGGTTCGGTAGCCCATCGAAGCTAGGGAGAGCGAGGGTGTTGCCCATTGGCACATCGCCTCCCTGTTCCTTGGTGGGAACGAGAGAGCCAGACTGCTTGGGCGAAGATGGCTCAACAGGGCCGACAGGATCTGTCGTTGGGTAGGCTTCGGAAGTAGGGTTGGGGTAAGAAATACTCTTTGTGCGAGCCTTCTTAGCCTTTGAGCTTGAGGGGTTGGGGTTGGTGCTGGAGCCACGTTTCCGTCGGCTTTGGCACAAGGGCCCGAAGGCGTTGGCCCATTTATCTTGGGGGCGGTGGACTCGATATTTGCCTATCCAGATACCACAGGGGTTGCAGAGAAGCTGTTCTGTCCAAGCATCTCGAATATCCTTCAGGCCCAGGGACTTCTTGACGATTCGGTATGCCAGAGGAACGTTTTGCTCGTCTCGCTTTGTAATCAAAATCGCTGTGATCTGTCCAGGCTTGTCCGAGTATTCGACATACTGGGGCACTCCCTCGAGTTCCTGCACCCAGATCTTGCGCCAGGTTGGTGTCTCAATGGCGCCGCAGTTGGCACAGAAAGGAGGCATCTCCCCATTCAGAATGGCCATTTCCAGCTTCTGCTTGATCGCATGCTTCTTGACCATGTTCTTCTTATACTTGTAAGGTGGCGATGATGGCATCCCAGGAAGAGCATCGCTTTGTGGGAAAGATCCCTCGGGGGGTGCAGGCAAGGCCAAATGCTCTAGGGATTCGACTGGGCCAATAGGGTCACTGGCAGGAACTGGCAGATGCATGACGATAGATTTGGATCGACGAAGACATGCTGGAATCTCGGTCGATGCTCTAATGGGCTCAGTAAGGTGAGACTCGGAGAGCGTTGACGGCCCGACAGGTTCACTAGCGGGAACCGAGGGCAATGGCAAGATGCCAGCGGATTGTGATCGGTTCAGTTGTCGAGACGTGCGAGGCTGGGGGTTGACTGGGTTAGAGACTGGCTTTCGAGGAGGTAGAGTTCCTTGAGGAATTTGATTAGTCTCAGTCGAAGGCATGGGCTCAAGACCTGAGGTCGCTCGCACTAATTGGAGGAGAGGCTCATCCAACCCATCGCCGGGCTGGGTTTGAGGCTCAACCTGAGGTTGAGGAACTTCTGCTGCACAAAGCGGTTGGACTGGGACTGGGCTTCCCATCTTTTCAGGGGCATCTGTAGTGGGAGGAGGAGTTGGTGGTGAGCGGCGCTGAGGTCGCGCTTGGGGGGGATTTCGGGCTGTTTGAGGTCGAGCATGATTCTTTCGGGGCTTAGGTAGGGGTAGGGAGGGCCCCAAATGCGGAGGTCCAACAGGACCAGAGGTTGGATGGGGCGTGTTGTAGTTCTGGATATGGACGAGACCCTGGCCGTCTGGGCCGTCTATCCTGAAGACCTGAGTTGGGATGCCTGTGCTGTCTACACTTTCTATCACTTTCACTGGGGGTCGTCCTCGAATTCGACTCTCCTTGACTGGCTGGAGAATGGGTTCGTCAAAGAGATCATCAATGTCGTCCGTAAAAGTTGAATCTTGCACGGGGGCGGGCATCGGAGGGAGGATAGGACTTGACATGGGTGGGCTGGACTGCATAAATGATGCGTTTCGAGGAACTGGCGGAGAGGAGCGGATATCCTGAGGGCTGTCTTCCGAGTAGGCTGGCGTCTCGATCGCTGATTCAGGGGAGCGGTGGTCCTCCTGGCTTGGAGATAGGGCGCGGGCAGGCCTCGGGGGAAGTTGATTGCTTAGGTTGACCGTCATCTCTTGTCGCATGGACGACTCCCGCCGAGGCTTGGGTCCTTTTGGGCCACCTCGAGGCATATTCAGTGGACCGCCCTCAGGCACGGGCGTGGGAGCCCGAGGGACTTCCTGTAGGTGGCTGCCAGACATGCCTTCGCTGGTCGGCCCAACAGGGCGGAAATTCCGAAGCGAGCTGGCAGTACTGGCAGTAACACGTAGAGAATCCGGCCCGGATGTGAATGGATTTGGTGCCGCCTTTTCGGGCTTGTTTGTCTTGACCATCTTTGTTGTCTTGATTTCCTTGGGTTGGTTGTTCTGGTTGCTCTCCTTGGTCGTGTTGGTCGCAGTCTTGGCCTTCTTCTTGGCGGGTCCGCTATCCTCGCCTTCAGTTCCATCCTCATATCCCGAAGTGTTTCCTTCAGCTGGCTTCTTCCGTGGTCGACCACGGGGACGCCCTGTCGGCGCCCTCTTGCGTGAACTTCTGCTAGATGGTCTTGACGTAGGCTGCATAGGGGCTGTTGCCGGGTCGACGGGTGTAGGGGCTACCCGCTGGACTTCGGGGGCTGAAGGCCCTTGGGAGAGGGTAGGCGATGCTACTCGGGAGACATGTGCTGAGTGACCAATCTGAGGGTTGGATTGAAGGAACGAGTTCCATTCAGCAGCGCCTGATGGTGTCACAAGTGACTCGGTAGGCCGAGCAAGTTGCATGTCCTGGGTGGGCTCAGGCTTCTGAACCTTGGGGCAGCTGGTAAATCTCAACTTGACCTCTAGGGTCTCACGATTGCCTCCTCCAAAGACGGCGAGGAGGTTCTTGGTGACACGCCCTGTGACCATCTTGGGTGGTTGGGCAGCCCCATCACCACGCATCGTATCCAATGCCCATGATAGCATGCCCTGCCCCACAAGTGGTGTGTCTGGTTCCGAGTAGTCGAGGGAGTAGACGGTAAAATCGGTGTTGGTATCGTTGCCTTGGCTGGCGAGTTCGGGGCTGCACTCGGTGACCGCCAGCAGGCACGCGCGCAAGTCGACTATGCCAATCGAGTTCTTGTCGTCGAGGGGGACCGTCTGCACATGGAGGGTCTGAGATGACCGGGCCAGGCAATTAACCTTGGCCTCCTTGTCGAAGGTGTAATGAACCTTGACTGTAGGGCAGTGTTAGCCATGTATGCAGCAAGATAAGGTCATCATCGGGAGGCATACGGCCCATGGGCCTCACTTGGACACCCGACTCATCGACTTCGTTATTTCGCTGCATCGTCTGACCGCTGTTGGGATTCCAGTCGCCGGGGGGAGCAAAGGGCATTGGTGACGCCATGGCGGTCAGTCCCCAGGAGGGGGAAAAGGTCAGAGATAAGCCGACGCGGTGTCTCAATCACTCGAGGCAAAGTGACAGTTCAGAATCCTCGAAATGTCGTCGACGCGAAGGTTTGTGCGAGTGATTGAGACGAAAAGGGTTGACGGGGAGAAGGGTGGATTTGCGGAGCTAGAGGTTTAATGCTTGAGCTCGTTGGCCGGGGTGTGATATCAAATTCGGGAGGCGGGCGTCATTCTCGTGACGCGCCTCGTCCGCCAAAAGTCGCGTCGTGAGGGTGGAACCTCTTTAAGCTGCAGATCTGAGGGGAGACGTGCCCGCTGGCTGGACAACGAGGAAAGGAGGGGGAAAAAAAAGAGGAGAAAGAAATTGAGGAGGGGAAGATGGACGAAGGAAGAGAATAAGTATCAAACCAGACGTTAATCATCAATCAACAACACGGACACGTAAAGGAAGGAAAGGTGGTGATGTCGCGTTGTGATGCAGGTTGTAAAGGCGTCGGCGGGTGTTGTAGCAGTTGGCCCTGACCTTGGCAGGCAGTGGGTGGGATGCTCAAGTTGGAGGGCGGCCGT
This sequence comes from Fusarium ambrosium, assembly GCA_003947045.1. Lineage (NCBI taxonomy): Eukaryota > Fungi > Ascomycota > Sordariomycetes > Hypocreales > Nectriaceae > Fusarium > Fusarium ambrosium. Next base: position 128,075 of record NIZV01000055.1, read on the forward strand.
GTCACTCGAGTGGTTGAGAGACCCCTGTGGGTTCTGATTTAGTGGTTGCAGCGCCAGTGACGTGAGTTAGCGCGCACCCACCTGAGCGAGACGCGCCGACAAGGGAAGGTGGGGGACGGGGGACGGAGTTGAGACCCCACTATTCCCGAGAGGCACGGCGCCGGAGAGATAGTCTCGGCCCCGCCTTGAGTTTTGCAGTCCTTGGTCTCCGGGCTGTCAAGCCTAGGAAACCTTCTTTGTTTAGTTCGCTTCCTTCGGATGCGCAGTCAGCTCACCGGCCAGGCACCGGAAGCTGCTTTCTCACGTGCTTCGAGTTCGCTCTCGTTTTGACGTCGGGTTTCGTGGCTGGTTCCCGCAGCTTGTCTCCGTCGAGCTGCCGCTGCTTGCGCAAGAAGCTAAAGAGGTACGTATCTTGTTCAACTTCCCTTACCGCACCTTTTTCGCAGGTCCTTTCGCTTTGGCCAACCCAGCTGCTGGCGGCTCCCTTTCGATGACGGAAAACTGGACCAGAGATGAGAAGGAAAATGGCAGACCTTGAGAGGGGGCAAGAGAAGGCGAAGATGTCTAGTCTTTCTTCTCAAGGCCTCTTCGAGGCGGGGTCTTGTCCCTTTTATATTCTCGTCTGTTGCCCGAGGCCATCTCCCCTTCGCACCCCATCTCCCGGATGCCTACAGACGCCATGTGGGAAGATGATGAGTCGATGAGGTTTGCTGTCTAGTTTATCTCCACTTTCTCAATGTCTTATTCCTTACCTCCTGCTGGTAGCCGTGCTTATCATCTCTTAACTCCGCCTGTTTGGCTAGGAGGGCTTGGTGTTTTGTTTTGGTCTATGCACCACCGCCCATCCAACCCTCCATTACGCGCTGATAGGCCACTCCTGGTTTTCTACCCCCCCGTAGTCGGCTTATTTAGATGAGGTTTTTCGGCCATCGTTTGATCTCTCTTCAAACGGAATCTTGGTGGTTTGTCACAACCCCACACCCCTCATCTCATTCGCCACTATTCCCCTCTTTCCATTTTCACCATTCACGACAATACCCATGATGCTTCATCAGCCCCATTAACGAGTTTCATGTTCATCAACGAATTGAATGCACCATCATCAGAAAGTCATCACATTTCATCTATCGACACACGCACTACGCCAGGATCTTCGGGTAGTGACTTCTATTTTTACAGAATCCAAATATTCTTACAATTTGCTTCCAGGCGCGGACTCATCTGTCACCCACCTGGCCTTGCCGCGGGCGTCCACCTCAGTCTTGCGCGCGATGATCTCTTTGGCCACCTCCGAGATACCCTGGCGACCCCGGCGTGATGCGACGATGATGTTGGCCAGCTCCTCCTGGGTGTAGCTGCCGTCAGAGAGAACCTTGCGAATCTCCTTCTCGGTGGGGACTCCGAGGCCCTGGTGAGGGTATTCCGAGTATGTCCGATCGGTGAACAGCTCAATGTCGTTCTCCGCGTCAAACTCAAAGAAGGGCTTGGTCACGTTGTCCTTGGTAGCAACGTCCTCCAGGGACTCGGGCGACCACTTGGGCGTCTCCTTGCGGATAAGCAGAGCAGTCACACCCTCGGTGAAGTCAGGGTGCTGCATGAACTTGGTCGAGATCTGGTGCTCCTTCTTGAAGGTCTCGGCGATATCCCACTCGCCACCGACACGCATCTGGCGGAGGGCCACATGCACGGCGGTGGGTGACCGCTTGTGCAGAGTCTTGATCTGCTTCTGCGCCCACTCCTCAGTCGCACCCCGCTCGGACTCCAAGGCAGCAATGATGTCGTTGATGGTGTTCTTGCTGAAGCACCGGTCAATAGCCCGGCGAATCTCGCCGCTCAGGGCCATGGGCTGGTCATAGGGGAGGCCGGTGCAGAACTCCTCCAGGGTCTCGTTGATGAGGGCCAGTCGTGCGGGCAGGTCATCGCTGTCTCGGAATCGGAGCTCAGCCAGGCGAGCCTCCAGGTCGGGCAAGCTGGTGGAGTGGAGGTAGTGGGTGGCAATGCCAGAATAGAAGACATTAGGACCAGTGAGTCGGTCACTGGTCAGCGCCAGGTAAGTTCCGACAGATCCGTTCATTCGGGGGAGGAAGAAGGAAGCGCCAACATCAGGGAAGAAGCCGATGGTGGTCTCGGGCATGGCAAAGACAGTCTTCTCGGTCGCAATCCGGAATGGAGCATGGGCGCTGAGACCAACACCACCACCCATGGTGATACCGTCCATGAAAGCAATGTAGGGCTTCTGATATGTCGCAATGTAGTGGTCGAGCTTGTATTCGAGGGCAAAGTACTCGGCCGACTTCTTCCATCCATCCTCTTGCTGGTTCAAGTGGGTGAGGGCAGCGACATCACCTCCAGCGCATAGAGACTTTTCACCAGCACCCTTCATGACGACAACGTTGGCCAAGTCGGACTTTTCCCACTCCACCAGTCGAGGAACAATCTTGCGGATCATGGAAGCATTGAGGGAGTTGAGCTTCTTAGGTCGGTTGAGCATGACGGTGCGCAGACCATACTTGCTTTCGAAAACGACATCGTTGGGTTCATCATCGTGGAGTTCCTTGATCGAGGTCGCCTCGGTAGACAGCTGTACCCATCCAATTAGAAGACTGAACCTCCAGAAACGTCATTGAAGCTTGTATCTCACCTGTCGAGCCCCGAGAGAGGAGCTCAGGACCTTTGCTTGCTGAACCATATTGAAACCACTTCTTGTTGAGCTTCGATAGCTTGCAGCATTGACAGCCGCACCAGCTCTGACAGCAAAAGTTCGGAAGGACATTACAGAGATATTAGCGATGCGCACATGCGATCGACATGCGCATCGAGAGGAGGAGAGGTATTAGAGGCTGTGGTAGTGTCCTCGGTCCGCGGCAATGCTTTTCAACCTCCGCATTAGAACCCCAAAATTGAGTCCGAGGGTAGCAGCGTCTTGCCGCTTTCTGCAGTGGAGGCTTGCCCGCCAGTCAGGAACTGTTGTCACCTGACCAGTTAGAAGCCAGACGGAAGCTCCACTATTGCGACCAATCAGGTGCTATCCACCCCAAGCATCGACTTTTTGAGCTCTGTGGGCTTCAGCCTTGCGCGCCGCATTCAACATCACCGACAATCATACATACGGACAGCCTTCAAGATGTCGGACCCCAAGATTCAGTGCGTCGCGTCGCTCCCATATCGATAGATTGATGACTAACAAGATGATAGGGAGCTTCTCACCAAGCCTCGCTCAGAACTCACGTATGTGTCATGGCCCATCCTCGACACTGGCTGCCCAGCCCCGCGACGAGACGACAATTGCTAACGTATGACCCCCTCACAGAGAGTACGAGATTGCTCAGCTCGAGGAGCACGAGTTTTCCGCCGGACCCCTCTCCATTCTTCAGACGGCGGTGCGCTCGCACGTCCAGGTGCTCATCTCGATCCGCAACAACCGCAAGCTCTTGGCGCGCGTCAAGGCCTTTGACCGACACTGCAACATGGTCCTCGAGAACGTGAAGGAGATGTGGACAGAGACGCCCCGGTTAGCAAACGGAAAGAAGGGTCGACCAGTGAACAAGGATCGGTTCATCAGCAAGATGTATGTCGACTTCAGATGGCTTTGACTCCTGGCGGTGTCGATTTTTCGGGGACAAAATGCTAACGTGTCCACAGGTTCCTGAGAGGCGATAGCGTCATCTTGGTGCTCCTAAGCTAATTTTCCTTTCCGTCACGATGTTTGGGGGTCTGAGGATTCACTTTGAGAATGGGATGTTTTGTATGTCTTCGGGCAAGGCTCACAGGGACTCCATAGGCGTTGAAAACAAGTTGATTTACGCGTACGCACTCTTTCATTCTTCTGATTAACCTTGCAGTTCTTACGCTATTGTTCGCATATCTTGTATCTTGGTACTTCTGAACTTCCCCTCTATTTTTTCACCTTGGTCAGACAGCCCAGTCATTCGCTCAGGCCAAGGAAGAAGCTGGCCAGTCCCCAGGCACCAGGGTCAGGGACTTCCTGATATCCGCTACCTCCGACATAGACAGTCCTTCCGAGACTGGCTTGCATTCCCTTGGTCTCATCGGCTCCCTTCCTCGCCGCCTCGGCTGCTTGCTTCACATCTCCTGTCTGGCCAAGCACCTCAACGAAGGGGTGCAGGGCGTCAACTAAGGTGCGGTCGCCTGGGCGGGCTGGTGTGTATCTGCCTAGCGCATCGCTACTCTGCTTGAGGGCCTTGGCCCAGATCTCTGGAGATGCATTGCCTGGGGCGAGACCACGAAGAGCATGGACCAGAGCATTGAGAAAGATGGCGTAGAGGGCGCCAGACGTTCCATCCATGGTATTCTCCACCACTGTAACAATCGAGGAGAGGTCTACCACAATGTCTCCGGTGAAGGGACGTTCTTCAAGATGCTTGAGGATTGCTATTGCCACGTCAGCAAGTGTTAGTCACGCTCCAAGATGTCAGACTCACCTTCGGCTCCTCTCTTCAGACCGATTCCACAGTCTCCATCGCCCACAACAGTGTCGTATCGAGTAACCTCTGGCTCAGCGGCAATCACCTTTTCCAGTGCCCTCTTGAACGCTGCCTGCGCAGAACTGGCGTCTATCTTGAGATCGCTGGGCTGAGCATCCTGGCTTGCACCATCGTTGCCTGTCCTTGTAGCTGAGTTCTTGGCCTCCCATGTGCGCGACTGAATAGGCGCAGACCATCCAACGACTTCACTCGGGGCGTCGAGCAGCTCGATCATGCTTGGGGCATCAAAGTCGGGAGAGACGACGTTGAGAAGAGTGATGCTGAAGCCAAGTCCGTTGAGGCTGGTCATGTAGGTGCCGCTGAGCACTCTCACAGGACGGATGTTATGCTTTGACTCGAGCTGGCTCACAACTTCGGCCGTGATACCGCCCAGCTCAAGAACGCTCACACCACCGAGGTTGTTAATCATGAGAACCACTTCTTTCGAGTTGACGTCGACAAATGCTCGGTCCTTGTCACTGGTGTCGAGCAGTTGCTGGAGCATCTTGCTCACAAGGTCGGGCAAATCAGCCTTTTCTCGTCCTGAGCCTGGCTCATTGTGAATGCCCATTCCCAGCTCAACCTCTCCCACTTCCAGGCTGCCCTCGCTGTCGGCCTTGCGGCCAGGGACGTGAACATGCTCCAGACTGGCACCCACACTAACAAGGTTGGATGCAGTCAGCCGGGCATACTTGGCCACCTCGTCAAGCGGCTTTCCCAGAGCTGCCAGGGCACCAGAGATCTTGTGGACAAGGACGGTGCCTGCGATACCGCGTCTTCCTACCTTGCCAGCCTTTGCACGACCAACACCAACATCATCACCCACAACGACCATCTCGACAGCGAGACCGGCGGCCTTGGCCTTTTCAACACCCATTCCAAAGTTGAGCACATCACCAGTGTAGTTCATGACAGTGACCAACACGCCCTTTGACGTATCGACACGAGAGGTGATGGCAGTGCGGATCTGCTCGGCTGAAGGGCTGGCAAAGATGGTACCTGCAACAGCTGCAGAGAGCATGCCCTGACCGACCATGCCAGCGAATGAAGGTTCATGGCCGGAGCCTCCGCCAGAGATGATGGACACTTGAGGAGCGGCATTTGAGTCAGGTCGGCGGTAGATGATCTTGTGGTCTGAGTCTAAAGCAACTGAGGGGTTGGTGAGAGTCAGGCTGTGGAGAGCAGACGAGACAAGGTGGGTTGGGTCATTGATGAAGTGTTTGGACGACATGATTGATAGTCCGGTTGAACAATTATTTTTTAAAGTTTCTAGGATAACGACTTGACGCATGCAAGGAGGGGAGAAAGTGAATATAGAGAGACAATCACAAAATAATCAGGTGAGCTACATCGTGCAGTCCGAAGGTACCAAGTGACGTTCCCAAATCAGGAGCAGCCGGTGGTCACCCATTGACAGGTGAAGGCGGGGGATTGGCTCCGAATCGCGGGGTTGTTGGTGGGGGGTTGGTTGGGATCAAGCCTCCTCTTGCAGGACGGCAATGAGAGCGGAAAAGCTACAGGGTCGTAGTAAGAGACTTCAGCTCTTCTCGCCGAAATCATTATCCGGGAAGAGTTTTTTGTGAGTGAGGGGAAGAATGTTGCCGAGGACAATAGCTCGGTTGTTGGAGTTGATTGCAGCCGATGGGTATGACTAGTGGATGCTTGGCATTTTGGCAGGTAGGCTTAGCTGGAGTTGGTAGACTTAGCTGGTATAAACCAAAGGAATGAGAGATGATGGGGGTCATGAGTTGATTATCGATGACCTTTGAGCCTTCGTTTCAATTCTCGTAGCGCTGTCTGTCAACAAGCTCATCTCCCGTTTGAGTGGCAGTGTAGGAATGGATCCATGGATCAGCGCGGTGTAAGTGAGCAACGCTGACATCTGACATGCACAAGTACCTTCAGCTACTTACTTGTGTTGACATATGGGGCACGAAGGAACTGAACAAACGTATATGAAAGAGCTGAACTTGCCTTAATGTCATATACCAACCTGATCTATTGCTGCTATGAGTTATGTTAGGTCTTGCCGATGCCTCCGTAGTTGCTTCGAGGTTTATAACCGGGTATGTGGGCGAAATCATCCCTTCACAAAACGGTGATTAAAAAAGCATAGTCCCGCTTACAAAGAATACCGACATGTCACTCCAGTAGAAAGACCAACCGTTCCAGACCAACAATTGAAACACAAATGTTCGGGACGGCGGCATTATGTACGCGCACAAACATACGCGGACATGGACCCAGCATACGTATGCTCGGTTACGTACACAATTAGCAAGGGACTCACTTCCATCCCCATAATTCAAAGGCCCTTGCCAAAATGTTCCATGCCAGTTCGAATTGCCAAAATGCACGCTAGACTTAATCTTAATTCATGCTGGATGGATTCGGTCGCGAGATTTAACAATTTACACTCGGGGATTTGAGGCTATGAATGGCCAAGACGATTATACCCGACTGGGCCCCCTTGGCAAATCCTTTCGGCGTCGGCGGCGTCTACACAGCCACTGTCATGGGAGGTTTCACATTAGCTAAACGAACCATGATACGACATGACCGGTTGAACTTGAAACAAATGGAAATGCCATTTCATTCAAAGCCGGCATTGTTTGGATGGATCTGGAGTTTAATCAGCCCCCTCCCCAGATCAAGCCTAATCCCGCAAAAGGATCATCAGCTGGTTCCTGGTAATGACACTCTTTCGTAACCGCGCTTCTTTATGCTGACTTGTACGGCGTAGGAGATCCTAATATCTTGGCATGTCACTGAAACTCCCCTTCTCTCCTTCGTCGGCTCGTATCTAATTCGCGAGTTTTACGAGTTCGCTTACCATAACTGCACCAAAACACGAGAAGGAAGAGAGACGACCCCCTGAGCCGCTCAGAGAGGATCTTTGCTGCGCCCCCCATTGGGAAAAAAAGTCCCTTACGAGAGGACCCCCCCGGACAAGATGGCCTCGCTGTTGGATAGTTTCATTTCTCCTCTCATCCCTTCACCGTTAACGCAGTGGAGTCCCGTTCTCCGTCTGGCATCCCTCCCTCCCCCCTCCTAGACGCGTGGCCGAGAAGCGAGCGAGAGAGTCCATGCACACTTTCTAACAAGATGGGGCGACAGAGGGGGGTTAGTTAGATTCCTCCCGTCTCTCAAGAATCCTTCTTCTCCAGATCTTTATTTCCTTATTCTAGTTTTACATTTCGATTTTTCCTGATTTATTAAAAAAAAAAGTTATTACCCCCATGTGTTTCCAACTATAGTCTTCCCTTTTCCCCTTTCGTATCCGGCTTCTCTCGTCCGTGTTCGGCCATCCCGGGCATTCTTGTCAGCAAAAGACTCCCATCAACGTGTAGTGGCAAGGTGTAAGCCGATTGCGAGTGAGCAGACTGGACAGCATTCGACATCGATAATCTCGAAAAACAACCTCTTTTATTCATTTTGATTCAAAGGGGACCTTGTTGTGGTGGTGATTCATTCGACTGGGTATTAAGATGAGGGGACTTCTTCGGAAAGCGACTGCGGTGTTGGGCTTTACTACGGCAGTGACGGGCCTCGAGATAACATTTGATGATGAGGGCAAGTGTAACTCTTGTCGATTTGATGGATATTGTACTAACTTATATCAGACTCTGTCAAGAGTGCTGCTAGCACTGTCGCATATGGCTTGATGAAATACTACACAGGAAACAACACTGGCGATGTGCCTGGCAACTTGCCAGACCCTTATTACTGTAACAACTCCAAAAACAACCTCTCCAAAGGCTTCTATCGCTAACACTTCTCAGGGTGGGAGGCGGGCGCCCTGTTCGGAACTATGATCGACTACTGGTGGCTCACGGGCGACGAGGCGTACAACGATGTCACTAAGCAAGCTCTAGTCCACCAAGCCGGCGACACCAACGACTACATGCCCGAGAACCAGACCCTGACCGAGGGAAACGACGATCAAGGCTTCTGGGCCATGGCCGTCATGTCCGCCGCCGAGCACAAGTTCCCCGACCCCCCCGGATGAGAAGCCCGGATGGCTCGCCCTCACCCAGGCCGTCTTCAACGAGTACGTCAGCCGCTGGGACTCGAAGCACTGCTCCGGCGGTCTGCGGTGGCAGATCTTTACCTTCAACACGGGATACGACTACAAGAATTCCATCTCCAACGGGTGCTTCTTCAACATTGCCGCCAGACTGGCTCGATACACTGGCAACGACACGTACGCCGACTGGGCGGAGAAGATCTGGGATTGGGAGGTCGATGCTGGGCTCATCACCGACTCGTATCAGGTTCTGGACGGTGTGACGATCGGGGAGAATAACTGCAGCGCCACCGATTCGAATCAGTGGACTTATAACGCCGGCATCTTTCTCCACGGCGCATCTGTCATGTACAACATCACCGAGAAGGACACCTGGAAGAAGCGTGTTGATGGTATTCTAACCGACATCAACAAGAAGTTTGTCAAGAACAATATCATTTACGAGCAGTTCTGCGAGCCGAGCAAGCAATGCAACCAGGATCAACAGAACTTTAAGGGATTCCTCGCCCGTTGGATGGCCGCAACCACGCAGATGGCACCTCACACCTACGACTCAGTCGCCAAGCTTCTCCTATCAAGCGCCAAATCAGCAGTGGGAGTCTGCAACGGATCACCATCGACAGGCTACAGAGGCCCAGCCGGCACAGCGTGTGGCTTCTCATGGCTCACGGGCTCCTACGATGGGATAGTAGGCGTGGGACCTCAAATGAGCGCCCTGTCCATTTTTATGTATACGCTCGTCGATAAAGTGAGTAGCCCAGTCACCAATGCGACGGGAGGAACCTCAAAGGGCGACTCGAGCGCTGGAGACACGACGACGGGAGACAGAGACGGCAAGAAGACTTATGCCGCTATTACTATGGCTGACAAGGCTGGTGCTGGAATAATAACGTTCCTCATCGCGGCGGGTGTTGTAGCTGGTACTGCTTTTACCGTGATTTAAGAAATAAAAATAGCCTAAATGGCTAAAGAAAGGAGTCAAAGATATGGGGTTTCCTAGCATTGGGCGTTGTAGGTGTTAAGAGGTTTTGGATTGGGTATAACTTGGTTCCCATTGGATAGCTCAGAACCATTTGCTTCACAGAATAGACATGACTGCTCTTTTTATTTTGTATATACAAGTATCATTCGCATTAGAGACGAGTCTGGGTATTTCCTTGACGGGAATCCATGACCTCACTTTGAACTCGAGCAGTTGAGTAGCACTTTTGCAACAGAGGCCTTGAGAATAGGACTCAGTAAAAATGACACGCTATACTTGATCATACAGTCTTTTTTTTCTTTCTTTTTTCTTTCTTTTTTCTTTCTTTTTTCTTTCTTTTTTCTTTCTAGTTAGTTCTCGTCGCAGAACGTTTGGCCCACCAACATGACTCCCTATTTGACATGGACACCACAAAGGCTGTCTATCCGCAACAAATTATCATCAGTATTTCTTAATTCTATTATGTAGTAGTAACACGAGAAGAAGACAAAAAAGCCTTTGGCTGAGTAGAGTTCTAATAAAGCCCCTTCTTACTAGGTGGTCATCGAATATGTACCATGGGAGATAACTTAGACAAGTTGATGATAGACGCAGGTCAAGCCTCTGCTCTCTAAATACTTATATAAATAAAATAGGTAAGATATCTATCAAAAATTCGTTTCAACATCCAAGCCAGTCCTACCAAGATACGCCATATTTACCATCTCTTCAATCCTCCCTAGGATTCCCCTTTGGATCCCTTGACAACCTCGCCCATTGCGTCTTCAAAGCAGGCACATCCGCACTAACAAGAGAATTCATCCACATCTCCTCTTCCCCTTTCGTCTTCACCGTAGCCCTCCCCATCAAGACCGGGTGACAGTTCACATAGATAGTCTCGTAAGCGTGTGCTGGCACGCAAAACGTCTCGTGAAAGATACCGATATGTGCTGGTTTCTCCTTATTCATCCAATCCCATGCCTTGCGATGCAACTCCTCATGCGCGAAGCGGTTTAGGCTCTCGACGTCACGGAAGTAGTATGTCAAGAGTAAAGTGTTGTTACTCTTTCGCTCGTCACCTCGCCAGTTTGAGTAGCTCAACATGCCCAGCTCATCACGACGGGCTGTGAGGTCTTTGTGAAGAGCCCTAAAGTAATATCCGACCTTGTCAAAGTGCGGTGCCGCGATGCCGAGTGGATGATTGGACTGGACGCCAAGGTTAAAGACGACGACGGGGCTGGCGCCAGGTCTATTGCCAAAGGTACCGTCTCGGAAGGGCAACTGAGCTGTCGCACGGCCAGGTACGGTATCTGCAGTGTACTCATTTGGTTTCGGGCTCCGGATTTGTAGGACAGTTGTGATGATCGAGTTGAGGAGGACGACGGCGGAGGGGACAACTGCCCAACGGAAAGGAAGAGTCGTAGAGAGGATGAGTTGGAGAATGGACCCTATTAGGGCGGTGGTATGTGGCTTAAGAGAGTCTTTGAAGATGAACTGTTGGACCTAATGTTAGAAGTTGGTGAGTTTTATGTAGTTGAGGCTATTTGACTTACAAATGTCTTAACCTTGGTGAGATAAGTGACGGGCTTCCTAGTCGGTGCCAACTTGGGACGAAACTCGCTGTTCATCTTGAAGACTATGCAATGAAGTAGATGGAAATGATGATATCACTTGAAAGTCTATCACTCCTGGTCTGCCAATGATGAACAGAGGACATCACTATTCAATTCAACACGGCCGATCAAACCCCTAAGAGAGTCTCGAAAAATGTAGTTTAGCGAGTGCGAGACACATAAAGCCATCTCTCGCAATCCTTTCAAATGCGAGGAGCCAAGTAGAAATAGCACGAGGCTTGACCTCGCATTCGCATCGCCGTTTTAGGAGACTTCGGCACCAACCACCCAATCTTCATCTCTCAATTGCGCATCATGAAAACAAGAATGAATAAACCCCCCCCGCATGATGCATTCCATCTCATCCCCAATTATTCGGAAACTTCGGCCTAAACCCTTCATCCCAAAAAGGCGGCATCACCCGCTTGTGTTTCGGACACCTCGGGACTCCATCCGTCCTCACAGTGACAACAACTCAACCGCATACATTAATCTCCCCGTGCAACAGGACACCGCTACAAATGTTCCTTCCTTTCCTGCAGTAGCAGCAGGTCAATAGCCCTCGCACTCGCTTGGACCCCACCTTCCGACATCCCGCTATCGTTTTGGTTGTTTGGCATCTCCACCCTCGACGAAAAAGCACGGAGGCTCGGCTGCCCTGGCAACCCGTCCGTGTAGTTGATCATGGCTTGCATTCATCGTCGATCTATTCGAGATTGGCGTGTAGCCAAGACAATGGGTCTTTGTGTGTGTATCGTAGTTCCAAGACAATGAACGAGCCTGTGTTCCTGGCACAGACCAAAACGGCCCGTCGTGGGGATGGGATGATCAAGCTTGTTATGTGAATCAAAGCTTTTTTCACTGTATGACACTGTCTCGCATCGGAAGATAAGCAAATTAACAAAAGTGTGACACTCACTTCACTTAAACATTGTTTCAGGACCTTCCAGAGCTCTAACTTAATAATATTGCGAATTTGACTCAGAATGCGACGATTCCACAGTCATCACTCATGATGGTCGTCTCAGTATCATTATCCCAACACCAACAGAGCAACCAAAAAAGCAGACAGACCCTTTCAGCAAAGAACCTGTAGACGAACCATGCAGCCAGCCAACAAGAGACGAGTCCAAAGAAACAGAAAGAAAAAGCACAAAAATCACTCTCACAATGTACAATCCAGATGTTCCCTCCCCCCTCATGTGCTAAACAACTCGCAAAGAAATGCCAGCCATTATATGGGTGCCAACTCCTCTAGGGGCCGCCGAGGCTCATATTTTTTCTCTTCCGTCGTCAAATACCGGTCTGTGTTGCCGAAACTTTGTGCGCCTTTTTTATACCGTGTATTTGTCCAGATCGCTTCATATGTATAATCGAAATCTCCGAGTTTACCGCAGGAAATCAGGGGAACCTATGCGTTGTTCTCCTTGTTTTGCGACTGATGAGGATATTGAGGATCAGTCAGGGACCTCTCCCACTCGTCCATTAGGTTTGTCGCGGTGCGCTTGAGGTTGCTGGGTGAGAGGCCCTTGACCATGTTGGGGAGGATCTCCTCTAGCTTGGGGGAGAGTAAGGGCGTCTCGTAACCGGTCGACTTCTTCTTGCTATTTAATGTCAGCACGATTCTCACGAGATCCGTCCAACCCTAGCCAAACAATTACTTACGATGGCGAGTCAATAGGCTCCCCATCGTCAGAAGTGGCTGAGAGGTCGTCCAGACCGCCACTTCCCATGGTAGAGCCGCTCCAGCGGGATGTCTTTGAGGATGAGGCCGGCGACTCCCAGTTGGACCAGTCATTGTCGTCCAGTGCGTCAAATCCGAGAGGCTGCCACGAGAATGGCTTACTCTTAGTCTTGGACCTTTCTCGAGAGGTCTGTTCAGTCTTGTTCTTGTTGCCCGTGGTCGATGTCGTTGTAGATTTGTCCGAGATTTCCATGACCTCATTGCCGGTGTGCGGTGGCTCGAATACCGTGCTCACCTTGGGTCGCAGGGGTCGATTGGGTCGGATTGTGTCCTGGGTCCTGGATTGTTCCCTGTTCAATTGAGCGGTCTGGCCGCTGATCGGTTCGTCTCCAACAGTGATTTGGCGAATGTCCTCAACAAAAGCCTTGAACCCGGTCTTGAAGTCCTCAAAAACCTGGGGGACGGCGGCGTTCTGCTGGCTGCGTGCGGGTTGCCATGAGGCACGCTTGGCTAGGTGTGGGTTTGTTAATTGAGCGGTCCTACGCTCTATTGAAGGTAGCCTGACAGGCTCAAATTCATGATCGCGATCCTGATGCAACGAGAACCCAACATCTGGCTTTCCCGGCGAGAGTAGAGAAAGGGTCCTCGTGTGCCCACCGCGCAAGACCCTTCGTCGACTGGGGGTCGCGGGAGTCTGATTCTGCTGTAGTAGCTTCCTCCTTTCCATATCGGCACTGCGTCGAGTTGAGCCACCCTCCTCCTCAGAGGGTAGAACGGGACTCCTGAATGCCTCAAAGGGAATCTGCTCGCCCTTCTTCTCCTGAGAAGTCCACCTCTTCTTGAGCGAGTTAAGCTCTGCCTCTGCACGGAACAACTCTTCACGTAGTTCCAGCACTCGTCTCTCCTGAGCAGCAATTGCAATGATGAATTCGTTGGCGTCAGCAGGCGATGTCAACCCCGAGTCGATAGGCGTCGGGGGTACCGAAGTCATGTGTGCAGAGGTTGGGGTTGGCCGAGATGGGTCGCTCGTAGGGGGCGCAATTGGCAAAGTAAGTGAAAGTCTGTTGACCTGCCGGTTCAGACTGGACACGCTGGACTTGGCTCGGGCATGTCCTCGTCTGAAGGGGACGGGGTCGTCCTTGCGAGGCGGAGGAGGCATTGCGGGTGCTGAACTTGAGCTGCCGTGGTGGGAGTGTGAGAAAGAATTCAGGTGTCTCTCCTTTGGACCCTGAGATGGGTCACGAATGGGAGCATACCTGGGCAGTGCAGCAGCGGTGTTGACCGAATTAGGGGCCATATCTGAACTGAAGGTGTGAGGGATAGTCACGTCCGAGGGGGGCAGACGATCAGCAACCGAGTACCGTCGGCGGATTGCTTGTTGTTGTTGTATTTGTTGTTGTTGCGAAGCCATGTCCAGACGACGACACTCGAGAAGGTTGCAATATTGTAGGGAACGGACACCGAGTACTCGCCGGCGTTTGTACAAAAGAGTGTCTGGAGCTCGATAGGCTCTGCGACGCCGCGGTCTAGCAGCGGCGACAGCAGCAACGGCAGCCCTGGAAGCGAGCGCTCTGTGGTGTATTTGTGTCAGGTGGTGATAATCATCGAAGAGGGCGAACGAGCAACGGTGGGCGACGCAGAGTGGGAAAAGAAAACCGGGCATCAGGGAGCGGCACGGCACTGGATAAGGAGAGAGAGGCGAGCGGGTGTGGGTTTCGAGGAGGGCGTATGTGGGCGTGTGTGCCGGCGGTGGTGTTGCGCATTGGGGTATGGCGCCGCTGGTTATGGGGGTTTCGGTGGAGAGCCCACTAAGCCCAGTGGCCTCCTGTCGAGAATAGAAGCCCTGGAGGCGTCCAGTAGCACGACCCTATCTCCCCAAACAGGCACCCAAGCAGTCCAGTTAGTTCGACTCGACTCGCACCAGCGCCGACAAGCCTTGGGTTCCGGGGGTCCTGAGTCGAACCTTGAACCGAGCTGGGGGGTCGATTTTCAGGAGGCTTGGGGCACCATTGGATACGGATGCAGGGCAGGGCGGGCGCTTTGCGTGACGAGAGGCCGGGGACGTTGGCGTTGGAGGGGGCTTGCTGGGGTTGTAAAAGTGAAGGAAATTGATGGATCCCCGTCAGGGACAGGGTGACGTTATTTCAGGCGAGGGGTGAGGAGGATTTGTATGGGTATGGTTATGGGACGGGACTGAACGGGGCGGCTTGCTTGCTTGCTTGCTGATAAGGAGCCGTTGAGCTGGGAGTCGTCTCGAATAATATGAATTGTCGTAGGAATGTAAGCGAAAACAAAGAAAGGGACGGTCGATCGATCAGGGGGAGGGGGGGGAATGGAGAGAGCGTGGATTAAAGTAAAAAAGAGATGAGATGATAATGAGCGTAAATTCCCGAAAACGGGTGTCTGCAACCTCGATTGTATGCAGAGATGGATCGTTGAAAAAGCAACTAGCGAGCGTCGCTCAACGTCGAGATGACCAGCTGATCAGATTGATTTGGATCGCAGCAGCTCAGCTCCCGGAACCTGGAGAGGCATAAAAGCAATTCCGGGGCAGGATGACCCAGAGGAGCAGGCAGGGCACGAGGGGGGGATGGATAGAAAGTGGCGATAATAATAGGCGGTAAGGAATAAAGAGGGCGAATGCAACGGCGGCAAATAATATTCCCCCAAGCATGAAATTCTGTGAACAGCGAAATTTTGGGCGAGACCTGGGAAAGTCGCAGACTGGGCAGGGTCCCGGGAAACTGTTTGTTTACATATGTAGGCCTGCCTCGCATTTTCCCATGCAACGGATCCAATCAATGGGATCCCTCGGCACCGTCACTCGTCAACACCATGCGAACTGACCCAGCCTTGGAAGAAAAAAAAAAGATGGACAACGACCATCCATGATCCCGCGGCCCAGCCCGCACCCTTCTCAACCAAACAGGCTCGCAACTGCGACGCATCTCTGCCCCAAATCGCACCACTAACCCCCGACAACCTGCTGTCGACCGCCCCGTCCGCCAACGCCTTGTCGGCAGTGGATCGTGAACCCCGGTTCCGCTTCTGGGCTCCTTGCGTTGTTGGAATTCGTCCATACGTGGTCATGCTGATTTATTAGCGGCTCATGGCTCTGTTGTTGTTGTCTGCTAAAGTTAGCTTCTTTCCCTTCACCCCGCCGTAAGCGTTTCCCTCAGTTCCTCCATGACAACCGCCCGTAGCTGATCCTCGACGTGAGGAGCGGACGTGCGTTAGAGCGTTCTTTGTTGGGAAGCGGTTCCACGAGGATCTAAAGTCCCACCTGCAATGCCGTTGGCCAGACAGAGCAGACGACGCAGCACCATCCTCGTCGTCATTGGCTCCATCATGAGTGAGGCAGTTCGGGACGGCGTGGCTCGCACTGACCGCTGTTAGTGACGGCAGAGTCCTCCCTCAGTCTGCCCTATCACTGATGATTATACCCTCAGGGGCCATGCGGTGGTCTTGCAGCGGGCCCTGCATAAGTACAGGGGTCGTCAGTCATCGAACCTGCAAACATGCATCGGTTGAGGTTGACCCCAATTTCCGGCCGAAATTAGCAGCCAATGCTGTGTTTCATGTCGAGTCACATGACCCTTCACGTGTACTGCCGTCTTCCTCCTTTCCGGCAAGCCATCATGTGACCTCCCGTCAATGTCGCGCAGCACACCCTTGTCTTCCCGCTTGAACCCCAGGCTGACAGGTACAGTATCGCGTCGACATTTCTTGCAGCCCCCACGAATAAGGCATCGTCTCTCTTGTCAGGCATTTCTCTTTTTTCGGTGAGAGGCTCCAGCTTGGAATGGGGTCATATGGTCTCAATTCTTCTGCTGCCTACGTGCTCACGCTTTCGTGAATCAGTCTATAGGTGTCCGTGACACCACTCCGCATTCAGATACTTAATGCATGTCATCCGCCGCTCTTTGTCCTCGGTTTGCGTTCTTTTGGATATCTTGGTGCGATGACTCTGCCATTGCCGCATTATGCCGCTTCCATTCGCTTTGGTTTGCGACCTGCTTGAAGAGTCCTACGGATTATCAGTTGCCAAGAAGAGCAATTCGAGTGCCGTAGCAAAATGGTTTGCACGACACAGAAGCTGGATCAACGCACACGATACAAGTCTATCGGCTTTGTTGTCTACCCTGCTTCCTGACAAAAGAACAGACAGAGTATACTGCATACAAACTGCTACCCTCGAAAAGATTATCGGCCGCGCGTTCTTCCTTGGATCCTCTCGTATTGCCGAGCTGTCCCACTACCGTCAGCCGGGACTGGGCATTGACCTGGCTGATTGCGTTTCGCGTATTCTGAATGCAACGGTTGGTTTGCTTGTAGCAGTTCATGATCCGTAACTGATTGCCTATCAGCCAAGTCCGGGTTACAGCAAGGACAACCTTGTCACAGTCGAAGAGATCGACGAAGTCCTTCATTCTCTCGCAGCCAGGGTGAAATGGAGCTCCCCATCGATCCGCGCCTCACAGGCAAGTCTCACCCAAGGCAATAGGGGCGACCTCGAATGGCTGTATCGCCGGCTGAGCTCAATAGAGGCCAGGTGGTTTACGCGACTGGTGCTCAAAAACTACCAACCACTTGTCCTAGATCCCCATCTCGTTTATCGACTATGTGACCCGATTCTTCCTTGCGTTTTGAAGATTCAAGATGACTTTTCCACGGCAATCAACTCAGTCCAAGCCATTCGAGGACGGCTGCTGCCAAATGCTGCTCGCAAGACACCGCGGGAACAAATTCTGAGTTCTGTAAAGCCTCAACTAGGTATCAAAGTTGGACGGCAGCCCTGGGTGAAAGGGCGTAGTATCAAGAACTGTCTTGACATGGGTCATGGACGAATGAGCGTGGAGGACAAGATTGACGGGGAATTCTGTCAAATTCACATAGATCTGAGCAAGGGTGAGAATTGCATCCAGATCTTCTCCAAAAGTGGCAAAGACAGCACTGAGGATAGAGAGGCGCTTCACGGGTAAGTTGATAACATTTAACAAGGTGCTTCTTCTAACTAGGGGGGAAGGATTATACTAGAATCACTTCAAATTGGGAAACCTGGCGCAAAGGTCACAAAGGCATGCATTTTAGAAGGGGAGTTGGTTGCATATGATGATTCGGTATGTTTCTACTATCCTTTTCTCTTCTTTCCGGTCCTAACTTTCACCAGCTGCAGAAAATACTGCCATTTCATAAGATTCGGAAGCATGTGTCAAGAAGAGGGCGTTTTTTAAACACGGAGCAGGACTCCTTGTATGTTGGCCTCTGATACTTGCCTCCTTATTGCTGACTCCCCTAGACCTGGACCACAGGAACACTTAATGATGGTATATTACGATGTACTATTATTAGAGGACCAATCACTCATCAACCTCCGACATTCAGAGAGATTCAAGATTCTCTCAAACCTTATTACCTACCGCAAAGGCTGGTCTGAACTCGTCCAGCGCCAAGTCATTGACTTTGGCCATAACCTCGGCGCCTCAAGTTTACGGAAAGCCTTCGCCCTTACGATTTTGGCCCGAAAGGAAGGTCTGGTCTTGAAACCGGATGAGCCCTATTTCGATTTTGCAGACCAGCGTCGGAAGTTTTCGAGCTGTTGCATTAAGCTCAAGAAGGAATACATTGGGAATTTCGGCGATGTTGGCGATTTCGCTGTTGTTGGTGCCCGGTATGATCCAGCCAAGGCAATGACTTATCGGATTCCTGGCTTGAAGTGGACTCACTTCTATCTCGGTTGTCTCGACAATAGAGAGGCAGCTAAGCAGTGGGACGCAAAGCCAGAGTTTACCATTGTCAACGTCGTGGAGTTGAATGAGACAATCTTGAGAGAGGTTGTTACTTACGCCAACCCCCAACCTGTGGTTGCTGAAGAAAATGACCAACTCACTCTCAAGCTGGCCCCCGGGGTAGAGCAAGGCTTGCCTCTGACGTTTGTCTTTACAAATCCTTTGGTATTTGATTTAAGGTGCTTCAGCTTTGACAAGGTTGGAAACACAGGCTTTTGGAGCCTGCGCTTCCCTTCGGTGACAAAGGTTCACTTTGATCGAGACTTTACCGACACCATCTCCTTTGAACAGTTACAAGCAATGGCAAAAGACGCAACCACAGCTGGTGAGCTAGAGGACAGCCAAGAAAACCTCCAGTGGATCGCAAAGTTGGAAGGGGCTGATCCGCGTGGCATCGCTGTTGACGCTGTGAGCCAACTCACAGTAACAACAATGCCAACGCCATCGCCGCGGAAGTCGACGCAAAACACAACATCTTCATGGTCTCCGACTTCCCCACTGGTCACAACATTCCCTCCTTTACAAACAGGCCTATCCCGTGTAAGATCTGGACCACCACTCCGTCTGCCTAGAGTACCACCTGCTACGCCCCCTACATCCGCCGCACAAGCTGCACCAGCTTCATCACCAACGGAAGCACCAACAGGGAACAAGCGTTTCTCACCCTCTTCCATGCCTGCACCCCCGCCTAAACGCCAAAAGTCCGTGAGAGAGATCGTGCAAGCAAACACATCCTCAAACAACGGTAGCTCCTCGCGGCGTCGCAAACCACTAACTAATATAAATGGTAACTCTCATTGCGCCATTTCCTCCTCCTCTTCTGCATGTCAAAACAGGGTTGGAAAAGAGGCACCTGTGGTCATCGATCTCACGTTGTCTCCAGGGACACCCTCCATCACAAAGAAGCTTCCTGCGTTGCAGACTGCTCAATGCTCACCGCCGGCAGATGGTGTAACAGCTGCAACAATGTCCGATCAGCCCAAGAATCAAGAAAAAGAGCTCACTCTTCCAGTGGCGAAGCTGCAAAATGATGCTGACACCGCCAGAGACACATGTCGCTTTGCTGGCACCAAGTGTCATATGGCAGGGACACGGATTCTAATATCACCGGGGCTTTTTGACAACTGCAAAGAAGCCAAGGCCCTATTCGACGATCATGGGATCTATGGCATTGTTACGAATGTCCATGCATGGCTCGAATCAGAGAAAGCATGTGAGAATCATCAGACTGCAGTGTCAAAGACATATTTGCTGGTCGACAGCGGACGTCACGATGAGACTAAAGCCCTGCTTAAAAAGATCGAGGAGATACGAGGGGCCATTTCCGATCGCACCCGCATATGGATCGACGTCCATGACTGGCGCATGCTGAAATATGTTACGATCAAGGAAGATGACAATGTCACGCCAAAGTATTATGACGGGTGGCATGATCCGTGGAGGCGGTGGTACATCGGGATTGTTTGACTGTGGAGTCCGGAGATGACAGGCGGGCACAAGGAGATATTCAATGACTCAAGTTCCGTTTGAGTACCTTTGTTGTTATTCTTGATTGTGAACGTGGCACGTCTATGACTTCTTGTCGTAAAGATCACCGTAGCTTTCCTTAAGTCTCATGAACAGGTGCTCATCCGCAGTCATGACCTTGCTCGTGGCATACGGGTTCACACTCGGTGCTCCTCCGTCTGACGGGACGAAATCCTTCACGCGCTCGCTAGGAACCGGCTCGAGAGGTGCCGTCCCGACAGGGTGGCAGAAGTAGGCAATGGAATATCTCGGCCCCGCGCTCGTCTCCCCTGCAACCCCAACGGTTCCCTCGGTGGGAAAGACGACCCTGTGGAGCGTGCTCCGGAACAGCCCGTTGGTCCAGTAGGACAGCAGGTCGCCGATGTTGATCAGCACCGGCGGGCTCGGGTCGTCCTCTGTCCCCGGTGGGCAGACGGGGACGGGCGCCCAGACGTCATCTTTGGTCAGGAGCTCGAGACCCGCCTGGCCGCGGAGGCGGAAGAGTAGGGTGATGGAGCCGTAGTCAGAGTGGGCGCCGGCGCGGACGTCCGAAGCGGAGTGGGCGGTTGTGTCTGGGGGTGGGTAGCGGAGGAAACGGAGGATGGAGCTAGATGCTCCTTTGGCTGTGTTGTGTGCCGAGGAGAAAAAGTCGTCGACCTGGAAGATGGCATGAGATCAGCTCACACTACCTATAGTCATTGGGGGTGACTTACACCGAGGCCTAGACCAAGTAGGTAGAGCAGTTTCTGGCAGAGATTATGACAAGAATCCGCAAAAGCACTGATTTGAGGCTCATGGGGGGCTAAGTCGGATGGGAGTGGCTGCTGGGCCTTGCCATTGACGAACTCTCCAAAGTTGAAAGCTCTGGGTAGTGTGTTAGTGAGCTCGATATAGTGTTTGTACATAGGGTAATACTCACTCTTTGAAGTCGCCAATCTGGAAGTTCAATATCGTCAACCCATATTCATGAAAATAATGAGATAAAACGCCAACTCACCTTTTGGTTCTTGGGGTCCAATGTCTCAGAGTGCATGCCTGACCAGCCGCGGTTGTTGGTCTGGATGGTGCATCTCTGCTTCTCTTCGACAGGGCACTCGAAGGTCTTTTTAACCTATAGATCCTAAATACTCAAGTTCATCGTTTTTTGAACGTTAATCTTACAAGATTAAATGCCCCATCGATGTCGGCAGCGGAAATATCGCGGCCTATATTACGAATGTAGATAAAGCCATGCTCCTCAGCAGCATCAACTAGCTGCCGAGCAACATCCTTTTGGTCCACATTGGGCGCAGAGATGTCGATGACGGGGATTTTGGCGGCGTTACTCGACATCCTTTGAGCTTCTATTTGAAACGGCATTCTATCCTTCAGAGGGAATTTTATGTATGTTGTTGAGAGGAGTGGATGTGCCGAGGTCTTGATGCGTCTTGATAGTGTGGAAGCGAAGCGGATGCCAAGGTAGGTCGTCATGTAGGTGCGATTGATGTCGCAACGAGTCAAAAAATAATACGAGGCAGGTGTATGATCCAGAGAGAGAACAACAAATGGACCCTTA
The DNA here is from genome assembly GCA_003947045.1 of Fusarium ambrosium. Classification (NCBI taxonomy): domain Eukaryota; kingdom Fungi; phylum Ascomycota; class Sordariomycetes; order Hypocreales; family Nectriaceae; genus Fusarium; species Fusarium ambrosium. Next base: position 149,694 of record NIZV01000055.1, read on the forward strand.
TTCTCTAATCTTGTATCACTTTGAAGAGGGGCGTCATCACCCCGCCATGATAAGTACATGTCTCTATCTCGGTGTGTTCGGTGAGCCGATGGCCCGTTGAGGTAGCACCGCCACAAGCACGACACTCCAGCCACACTCACGAGGGCTTTGGCTTTGGTGGTCGTGGTTGCTCGTCCACAGGCCCCCTGGCGGGCTGAGGTGTCCCGGCGGTGGTTAGGCAGGTACCGCCTGGTACTCCCCTGCGACTGCTGCTGCTGCTGTAACTCGCCAAACTTTCCCGTCACGTCTTTCACCAAGTTTCCACTGTCTCCCATCCCCGAAGCTCGAAGATATTCCAAAACCTCACTCAACCCTCAACCCAAAGCCTCCAAAATCTCACCGAGAAGTAGCCCTCGCTCTTCTACATTCTCCCGCCTCGCCTGCGTCTCCCGCTATCAGAGGCTGCCCACCCCCCTCCGACGGCCCGCCTCGTGCTTTGCCCCCCTCCATCTTCCCTTTGGAGCTGCGCCGTCGTCTCTTTCCCAGCTACCCCCGTGGCTGCTGCTCCTTTCAACCCCGCCATACCGTATAACGAACGACCTTTTTCGTTGCCGCCAACCAACTCTGCGGGCCTTTGGTCCCCCCCCCCCTCCGTCGGACGATCGACTCTCCATTCCTTAGAATTCCCCCGGACGCCGAATTACGACACCGGGACCTCAAAGTACAAGGGCGCCTGAGTTGCTGCGAGTTGTTCGAGATGCCATGTGAGTTTCATCCTAGCGCACTTCGTGGCCTCGTTTCGCAAAGGGTCGGTCTGGTGTCGCTCGGCGCCGCGGAGCATGTGAGCTGTCATAGCTCCCCAAAAAGCTACGATTTCCGACAAGAAGAGCTTGTTATGACCTATTTCGCATTTTGCGAGCTTATTCTGTCGTATGGAAAGCTGGCTGGGCTATTTCAAGCTCAATTGCAGCTTCAGCCTTGTTGACAACCTGAGCTCCCCAACATGACCACCAGGCCACGGCATGTGGTCGCGCTCTGTCGCCCGACCCTTTCGAAATGCCCGCAACGCTCAGGTTGATTGCTGCGGCAAGCGCTAACTGTTGAAATAGTTCTTGCTGAGGATACCTGGATCAACGACCAGGCTTCGTATGTACTGATGCTATCCGCAACGCCCTCAACTCTGTCGCTGACAGCATGTCATGTAGCACGCACGATATTTCCGAGCTCGAACAATGTGCCATCGCCGTTGATGCGACCTACTACCTCGGCCAGCTTCTCGACAACCCTCCTGCCCAAGAACCGCTCCTCCCCGCCCTTGGCGGTCTGACTGGTATCGAGTCGCACATTAACGAGAACCTCGACAACTGGGAGAAATTCCACATTGTCCCCTTCTTCGTCTTCGATGGCCAGTCCGTCACCGGTCAAGATGACATTACTTTGGACCGCGCCCTCAAGGCCAACAAGAAGACAGACCACGCATGGGCCCTGTACTCGCAGACGGCAGCTGAGGAAGCTGTAACGACATTCGGTGCCAACCCAGGTGCGTCAACTATCTGCTTGCTCGAAGGATTGTATTAATGTGGGAGAACAACAGGCGCATTCCGCATCCAAAACCTTTACCCTCTTCTCCAAGAAACCCTAAAGAACCGCGGGCTTCACTTCTTGGTCGCTCCCTTCAATGCCTGCGCCCAGGTTTGTAACCGCCTCATTCTCATTGAGACGGCAAGGTCCTAACGGCATGCAGCTTGCGCACTTTGAATTTATCGATTCGGACCAATGCTCTGGCGTCATGGGATCCCAGGAGCTCCTCCTGTATCCTATCAAGGACTCGGTGATTCGGAGCTTCGACTGGGAAGCCAAGACTGTTACGGCTATCTCCAAGAAGAAGGTCATGCGTAGCCTCACACCCACCGCAAGTGAGACTAGGTTCATTGACTCGTTCCTCATGTCCGGCACTTCGTTTCTCCCTGCGTTCCCAGCCCTTTTGGAACATTCGATGTATACCGACTACAACATCTCGACTGCTGCCAACCTGTTGAGAACCTCGGAAAACAGCGTTGCCACGGCTTGCGCGAGCTTTAATGATATTCTGCAAAACAAGGACCCCGAGTGGCTCGACAAGTACCGTAAGGCAAGGATGGTGGTCAACCACTATGTCTACATTTCCGAGAGCGGCGAAATTAAGGTCAATGACTATGAACACCTGACCAACGATAGCCACGAGTACCTTGGCCTGCAGCTTCCAGCTGAAGTCTTTCACTATCTCAACACGGGCCTGATCGGGCCTCGTCTGCTCAACAACATCACTCACGGACAGCTCATCATCCAGCCAACCCTGGATGGAGTTGTGTCAGACCAGTACAAGAACTTGGTGACTCAGAAGATAGTGCCTATTAAGGAGCAGGCGCTGTCTCTGCTGAGCTCCAGACTCTACCGAGGCCTCCAGCACAAGAACATCAAGGTGCGGGTCTGGTTTGACCCCAAGTATTCATACACGATCAACCATCGCTCTGGGACTTCTCCTTCTCCCTCTCAACAAGCAGCCAGCTGGGATGTCAAGCTGGATGATATCCGCGAATTCTTCCCTGCTGACTTTGCTGGGCCTGTGTCTCTTGAGGTGCTGGCGCTCGCTAACTTCGACTTCGTCAAGAAGACATTCCCCAAGGATCAGCGCATCAAGGGCATTGACAGCACAGAGATGGTGACGTCGGTTGCTATCTGGCGATTCCTCCATGTGAGGGGATATGTTAACGAAGAGCACAAGCTGACGAAATGGGGCAATGCCCTGGCGACGACATTCCTTGCCCTCCAGGAGGCCAATGAGAACCGTCCTCCCGTACCTGGACTTGACGAGGCAGCCCTACTTGCGTTTGAGCTCATTCGATTCGGCCTCTTGAATGGAAAGCACATTGCCGACCAGCCCGGACTTCCCAGGAGAGGTACAGATGACGAGAAGGCTAGCCTTACGCTCATCAGTCAGTGCGCATCCTTGTTGAAGCTGCGACACCAGGTCTATGGGTACACTGGTCCTCTCAACAAGAGCCTGTTGGTGTTCCGAGCCTTGTCATCGACAGTGAGGGAAGCCAACCGGGACCTCGTCGAGTCGATTGTGGCATCCATGTTCCTGTATGCGCAGTCGAAGCGTGACAGGGATGATCAGCTGGAAATCAGCCATAGGTGAGCAATCAAGTTTCGAAAGATGATACGTGGCTAACATGTTCAAGACTACCCTTCCTGTCTGAGCCGGATATCGGTCTTGGTATCGCCGTACGGACCTTTTTCGACGACGATGAGGCAAACGAGGACAAGGAGACACGAGCGAAGCGACTGCAAGAATTCCCCAAGACATTCGTGCCCTTCGCCGAGTCATTGACGGACGACTTCCGGATCGCATGCGACTTTGTGGATGCGATCAGCAAGGGCGTCCAGATCCTGGATACTGAGGCGTTGCCGGCAGCGGACAAGGAGGCATGGGCCAAGGCGCAGGCTTACCTGGACGCCCGGCCATTCTAAGACAGACGACAGGACTTGAGGCATTTCTATCTATTGCACTACAGGCAGCATGTTAGATTTACGAAGAGAAGCAACGTATCGATACATATGGTCTTTCAGCATGGCTCTTTCGGGGACACCCAGGCTTGCAGACTTAGCGGCGTTGGAGCGGGCGGCATAAAAGTCAGGGGTAAAAAAAGTTATCAAGTTAGCAGAGGTGTCGAAGGAGTTGCCAGCGGGACAGGCAGGACTTGTGGGGATGGTTAGGTAGTTATTGGGGATGCCAGAGCCCACAAGAAGGCCACAGGCCAGATGAAGCGGCCTCAATCTTCAATGGTTGGAACAGAGGATGGTGATGGCTGTGGTAGTGGTTGATACACAGCCAGATGTGATGTGGCCAGTAGGGGGTCATCGACATAGTACTGACAGGAGCATTTGCATGCCATGACTCAATTGAAGTTGAAGAGACACTTTTTTGTTACAATCATCATGTCTATTTACTCGTCGGTGACATTAGAGAAAAAGGAGATGTAAATTAATTAATGAGAATGGTAGTTAAGTATTATGTGTTTGGATCTAGGAGATGGTCAGAACCATGGGCCCAGCCACGGTGATCTCATCAGTCAAGACACCATCAAGAGGTCCAGCACTGGCCAATGAGACATATGTAACACCCGCGACCTCCTTTGGTACCTCACAGCCCTCAGCAGCGGTGAACTTGGTAAACTTGGTACCTCCGGGAATGATTCCTCCAGATGTGAAAGCGCAGTGAGTGGCACCAGCAGCAGCGTCAGAGGCAAGCTTGATAGGAGCTCCGACAACAACAGCTTCAGCAGTCTGTCCCTCAGCCATGGCAAGCTTGGGGAAAGCCTCGAGGATAAGGTTGGAGCCCTCGGGGCACTCGACGATGAAGGGGGCAGCTAGGGAGAAGACGGCCTTGGGACCTAGAGGTGTATCCAAAGGCTGAGGAACAGCCTTTGCCTGGGAAAAGACCCGAATGGCTGTCTGATGTCTAGCCTCGACGGTGAGAATAGCACCAGCGACACCGAGAATAGCGGGATCGGAAAGGAGAGGTGCGGCTCCGAGGTAGGCTGATACACCGACGCTCTCGAGGATGGCGGCTGTGGCTACCATGACGGCTGGGTCCTTTGTGGCTCCGGCAAAGTCGTACTTGCATGCCTGAACGGGCTGGAAGCCGGCTTGAGCGATGGCACCCTGGAGGAGAACGACGTGAGACTCTTCCGTCTTGCCGATTGCCTTGAGATCGCCGAGGGACTCTGCGGAGAGACCCAGGGGAGCAAAGTCTGCGTCCGAGAGTGTTGTGAAACCTTCTCGGTAAAAGGTTTCTTCGAGATGCTCAAGGGTCAAAGCACTGAAAAGGTATTAGCTAAGTTGTTGATAGGTATGAAAGATCTAAGTTTTGTCAACTCACAATTGAAGAATATCAATGTCAGTAAGACCCAGAGCAGCAGCAGCATCATTCTGCCTCTTGGACATGTCATGATAATGAAGCTGCCTCTCATTGAGTCTGACAGCAGCAGGAGTAGCCAGAGCAGAGCCAGCAAAGAGGGCAGCAAAGATGGTAGCTTTGAGAGAAGGCATGATTCTTATCGTCCAAGGTCCTTTTTGTTGTTGTTTTTCTGTGTAAAAAAGAGTGCGTAGGGCCAGCCAGCAAAGTAAAATAGAACAAATGGGGTATCAGTATTAAAAAGAAACGAAGAGTTTAAGCAGGCCAGCGCTTATAGAGAGAGACTCTGGTGAGGATTTGTTGTGTAAAGGACTGTTTGAATCTCCAGACGAAAAAAAGAGAGAACCCGAGGGAGGGCATCAGCTTCCTTTTCAACACAAGAGTCTCAGACACTATGGGCCATAGTTTTTTAGCTTTGAACGGCTATAGCAAGCTCCGTGTGTAAACAAGGGGGTGGTGGGAAGAACCACTAGGATGCTTCACCACCAACGTGCCAAGTGAGATTCAGGGATCGGGAACAGTCAAGAGCCGGGCGGACCATGATCTTGGGGTTCACCCATCTAAGATTGTGAAACCGGAACAAGGGGGGAGGGAAAAAACTCTGGATGAAAAGACTGCTCTTTTTTGGGGTCAAGATCTCACAAAAGGCTGCCGTCGCATTCAATGTTCCTGGTTTCGGTCCGGCCTGTGCCGAAACGCATCTGATACAGTCGGGGTAGGATGTTGGGCTGCATCCGCTCTGGCTTTTTGTGGCGTCTTGGCTTTCAATTGTATCATTCTCACGGCTAAATGCACTTTTTTCAATGCCCTTAAAAATTATTCAAGTGGCTGGTTCGGGTTGAGTTTGCGACACGCGAGTTCATCTTGATCTCGGGATGCGATAACCGAGCGAGAGCACATGGTGTTGAGACTCCCCCCCTCTCCACCATGACAACTCTTCTCCCCCCCCCCATACCACCATCACCAACACAAGAGCACAGCCATCGCTTGTCTCTGAAGCAACCGGCTGTGAAGCCTGAATAGCGTCGGTAACCAAGCTTAACAAGCTTAATAAACCTGGCGGCAGCCGAAACTGCTGAAGACCAACTATGACTAGTCTACCTAATACTGTTAGCACCAAGTCTCCTACTGCAACCTACCCTTTCCCACCATCCGCTCAGCTGAAACATACCAACAGAGATTCATCCTTAAGCGACGTCTCTATCATATCCGCTTATCGTTAGTATTATCTCCTCAACTGATGGGTTACAATTTATCATCTTACACCCAAGATCAAGAGTCAGTCAGTCACGTCAACTAGGTACCCCACAAACATCTTGAGTGCACGCACAGCTTGCTTCAAAACACACACAACTCGTTTATCCCACTGAGTAAATCTGGAAATTACCTCCACTATCAACCGCTATCCCTTCCCCTGGTCCAGCTAACACTACATACAGCCTTGCTTGCAAGTCCAACTCATCATTCCTTCACTATCTCCTGTCGCTGGTAACCTATGCTTCCTCCCTCCCTCACAATGTCATATAGCTGCAATCCTTGCTTCGCAGCATTTCAGGATTCAACATGTTTGTTCCGCTTGGCAGCTTCTCCACAGTCTTCCCATGCAATTCGCCAACTGACTGACTACGTAACTTTTACTTCTTCCTTACAGAGCGTAAGGGTTCAGAGATCGGATCGTCAAGCAACTAGAACTTCAGTTAGCAACATCATCGACACAACAATTTCAAGAAAACTTACGGTGGGCTCTTGGTGAGATCCGTCTTAAGAATCACAGGCACTCTGGTCATCTCCGTCACATCCTGGATATAGTCGCCACCCTCCTCGCGGAGCGTGAACAGGCTGAGATACTTCTCCTTGTTGCTGAGGCGAGTCTCAACAGCATCCGTGACGGGCACCTTCGAATCAGATCGGGTGCGGTGAAGGTTACCGGCGGTCGACGACGATCGAGTCGGCGATCCAGGCACGCTCTGGGTCGGGCGCTCGGCCAGCGAAGCTCCAGCCATGGCCTCAGTCACATCAGACGTGTTGTCATCGTCATCATCAAAGAGGGCATCGACATCATCAGTCGAGATGGTGCCGGTATCCGTCTGCTTGCGGGTAGCCTCCTCGCGCTCCTTTCGGGCGCGCTCAGCCTCCTCGGCCTGTCGCTGCGCAGCCAGAGCGTTGGACGCTCGGAGCGAAGCAGCAGCCTTGGGCCGCTCATCCTCGGGCACAAACGCTGAGCTGGGGACACCCTTCTCCCAGTACAGCTCGAGCACCCTCTTCTCCTTTCTGAACTCAGCCTTCTTCAGAGGAAGCTGATCGCAGTGGACTCGCTTCTCGAAGCCCCATTCGGGGATGAGAACGTCAAAGGCCGACTCGTAGACACACAGGACAATACCCTCGGCGACGAGATCGCCATTGGCCTCCTGGCGCTTCTTGTCCATCGTACGGCAGGACTCAATGTGGACGCTCTGCTCCTGTGCGTTCTGAGCAGAGTCCTTCTTGGTGTTGCTAGACTCGGCAGTCTTGACAAGGTTCTCAAGATCGTCAGTAAACTCAATCTTGCCCTCAGAGAGGACCGCCTCAAGCTGACGGTGAACAATGATGTCGGCATAGCGACGAGTGGGGTTTGTGAAATGAGTGTACAGGGGTAGGTTAAGGGCGTAGTGAGGCCACAGGTGCTTGCCAGTCTTGCCAGCAATGAAGTACTTGGCACGCTGCATCGACTTGACAAGCAGCGTCTCCATACCCTTTCGCAGATCGGGATCGTCAACCTTGAAGAGGCTGTTCTGGAGCGCTCCACTGCCGGACGAGTCGATGTCGTAACCAAGCGCTGTCATGCGCTCAACAAAGGTCTGGAGCCGTCGTGGGTTAGGGGCCGACTGGCGTCGAAGGAGAGCCTTTTCAGGGAGTCCTTCGGCAAGACGCTGCGCCACGTAAGCATTGGCCTTGTGAACAAGTTCTTCCACGAGCTCGAGAGCCTGAGTAGAGTCAAACAGGTTGTCCTGAACAGGGTTGTTCTCGTCGTCAAGCTGCTGGAGCAGGCGGAGAGGAGCAATGGGTTCGCCACCAGCGCCGAGACGAGCCTCCCGGAACTTCTGGGCCACAGCGTTGAGGATCTGGATCGTGTTGACGGGCACGGTCGTGTTCTTGTACTCAGAGGGGTTGGTCAGGGCATCGTCAATCTCCTGGAGAGAGAGCTTGCCGGCGCTCTTGATGATGGATCGGCCGACCCAGCTGTCGCCTTCACCGACAGCTCCGGTGTGGGGGTTAACGCTGAACACAACACTGACAGTCAGGCGGTCCTGCTCAGGAGTCAAGGAGCAAACCTCGGTCGACAGCTTAGGAGGCAACAAGGTGCAGAATCGGTTCTTGAGCTGGACAGAGGTGCCTCGCTTCTTGGCCTCACGGTCGACAAGCGAGTTAGGCTTGACGAAGTGGGCAATGTCGCCGACGTGAATACCGATATCAATCTTGCCATCAGGGCGAGACTTGACGTGGACAGCGTTGCCCAGCTCAGCGCCTCCGTTGTAGTCGATGGTGAAGGTCGTCTCCTCGCGGTAATCACGGCGCTCGGCAAGGGCAGCCTCATCTTCCTTCTCCAGGGACCAGTCCTGAAGACCGACGCTGCGAAGAACAGCATCAGAGAACTCGTCCGAAGAAAAGTTGTTGTCGCGCAGAAGGGCGTCGGTCTCGACCTTAAGGTCACCCATACGTCCAAGTTGCTCGACAAGGGTACCGAAGGGGTGCAGCGAAGTGATGGGCCAGCGCTTTATGCAGGCCACAAAAATTCGATCCGCATAGTCCTGGTGCTTCTCAACAAAGTCGCGAGGCGCCTGTTCGGTGGGGATGGCGATGAGGGGAACACGCTTGTCCGTAGGCTTGAACCAGACAATCTTGGGCTTCTCCTGCTGACGGGGCTCAGGGTGACGGGAGTTGCCACCCTCACGGGCAGCCCTCTCAGCCTCCTGCTTCTCCTTGGTAGCCTGGCTGCTGGGTCGGAGGAGACCCAGGGTACCAGAGAACATCTGACCAGCAACACGTTCAATGACAGCCACAACGTGACCAGCATACAGAGGCTTCTGCTCATCGTTGATTTCCTCCTCCTCAACAAGCAGAAGGCTCTGGCCCTCGACCTCGACATCATCATTCTTCTTCTGGGTAGGGCGCTGGCGAAGACTACCGCGACGACGAATGCCGCCCTCGGGGGGGTTACCCTCGTTGTTGTTGCCAGAGTTCTGGTTGCCCTGGTTGGTGGATCCAGATCGGGTATCAGTAATATCCTTGCGCTTCTTCTTCTCTTCCTTCTCGCGCTTCTGGCCCCAGACTTCATCGACATCCAGAAGCTCGATCGCGACGAGGTCACCCTCAAGGGCACGGTTTCGGTCCTTGCTACCGCAGATGAAGATGTCGGCATCGAGAAGACCATCCTGAGTGGTGACGTAAGCGTCGCTACGGTTCTTCTTGTTGACGCGAAGGATACCAGAGACGAGCTGACCATCGCCCAGAAGAGCGGGGAGCGAGGCCTGGGGGAGGTAAGGAGTGAAAAGGGTCTTGCGCTGCTGCTGTTGCTGCTGGCCTCCGAGTTGGCCGGCATGCTGAGAGCCCTGAAGACCCATGAACTGCTGACCGTTCAGCTGAGCGGCCTGCAGAGCCTGCAGCTGGTTCAGCTGCATGGGGTTAAGCTGCTGCCCATACATCTGGGGCATCATCATCTGGTTAGGGAGCTGCATAACCTGGGGCTGGCCGGGGTTGTACTGGAAAGCCCCAATGCCAGAGACAGATTGGTTCATAGAACCGCGAGGTCGGTGACCAGGCTGGAAACCCTGGTTCTGTCCAGCATTGCCGGACTGATCCTGGTTCTGGCCCTGGTTACGCCAGTTACCTTCAAAGTTGCGGGAGCCGGTGCGGGCGTGGCCGCTTCCACGGCGCTGGAACTCGTTGCTGTCAACGTTCAGGCCACGGCCACCTCCACCACGGCCATTGACGGCCATGCTCTGGCTGCGGCCATGTCCACCGCGGCCACCACGGTTGGAACCTTGGGCAACGGGGACCTCAAGAGTGGGAGGGGCGGCAGCGGCCTTGTTTTCATCTTCGGGAGCAGGGGACGCGGGGAACGAGAAGCCGGAGGTGGTTCGCTTCTGCTGTGCAATTTCAGCGGCCTTCTTAGCATCGGCGAGGGCCAGGGAGTGTCTCCTCTGGTGACCGCCTCCAGAACCGCCTCCGCGGCCACCTCGGCCGCCAGCGTTCTCCCGTCCGTGGCCCTGGGGGGCCTCAAAGTTTCCAAAGTTGGACCCAGCAGCGCCGGAGGACGGCGCGGGGGGAGGGCCCATTCCCATATTGGGCATTGCCGACTGATTACGGCGATGTGACAGTGGCTGGGTAGGAGGAGCCATGTTCTGCTGCTGAGGCACTTGGTTGGGGAATTGGAAAGCAGCTTGCGACATGTTGGGCATGGGCTGCAAAGGATTGAACGCACCGCCGGGGCCGAGAGGCTGTCCCGGGGGCATCATCCCCATGTTGACATATTGCTGATGAGTAGCTTGGATCTGCTGTTGCTGCTGCTGCAACAACTCAATCTGTTGCTGAATGGCGAGCTGTTCCACTGGAGGTCCATGTTAGTATATCCATGACACATGGAGCTTGATGGGAGCGAGCATCGACTGGTGTTGGAATGATAAAGTGGTGGACGCAAGCACTAAACGGCTTGCGCGGCCATGGGAATATGAAGCTTGGATGACGCCACACGGTGACAACACCAGAATGATGGAGATGTGGACACGGATAACGTATCATGAACTTAACTTACTTCCAGGGTTGGCGAACATGCTCACCAGAGGAGTCAACTCAGAAGGACTCCGGCGATGTGCAATGTGCAGTCTGCGGCCAGCAGGCCCAGGGACGCCGCCAACCTGGGGCTGCTGGGAAGGTTGCTGCTGCTGCTGAGGCTGCTGCGGGGGTTGTTGTTGCTGCTGCTGCTCCATGATGGGCAGTCAAAGCACGAAAAGCGTAGATAGATATGTTTGTAGCACGTCGAGGGTCAGGGGTGCGAGGCGGGATCAAGATACAACTTGGTGTTTGAATCCGATATCGAGGAGCGTTGTGGCGGCCGGAGATGGGCGGCGGAACGAGGATTGTGACCTGGTAGACGACGGGCGACTGGTGAGGCGAATTGCGATGGCGGATGGCGATGGCACGGCGGGACACAGTTTTGCCCAAAAGGAGGGTAGACGAGCTTGCGCAGAGCCAAGGAGCGTGATTTGGAAAGGCGGCGATGAAGAGGCAGATGGTGAGACGACGAGAAGAGAAAGCCGGGATGGATGGAATGAATTCCAACTCCTGGCAAGAGGAAGAGAGACGTGGGTGAGTATGGAGGAGGAGGAGGAGGGATGTGGGAGAGGAGGAGTTGGATGGATGGAGATGGTCTAGCTTGCTGGTGGTGGAGTGGTGGGATACGGCTAAGTTTGTACCTTGTGCGGGCCACCTGCCACGGAAGGCACCTCGCGCACGTTTATTGGACAAGAGGATTTTTGCTCTGGGCAGAAACTGAGCAGCTACAGTGGACGGACTGCTATTGCTGTTGCCCGCTGTTGCTGCAGTTGACCTCGTACCGCTCGAGGTGGGCTCCAGGCTTAGCGGTCTCTCACTCAGTGCGATTTGTTAGGTAGGGGTTCATGGGGCAAATGAAGCCTCCATCCTAGGACCATCACCAACTTGGGTGTCCGGGCAGCTGGACCGGGGAGGGACACCTAAATATGGGGTCGGCCGTAGGTCTAATGTGGCTATTAGTGGGCTTTCTTTAGAGGCACACACAGGGCCCCTAGCACGCTGCGACTTGCCCAAGCCTGCACTGACGCCGGCTTGCTCCGCTAATAGCGGAGGTGCTATCCTCTAGGGGCCCATGGGCTGGATGCAGCCATGGACGATACCCGCAGGGCCTACGCAGTAGTGCGAACAAGAGGTCGGCCAGCACGGTTGCAATGGAGACAGAGTCAACAAGAGGAGAGCATTTCAACAATGACCGCCTATTCGGCTCTGTGCAAGTCCACGTAAGCATGTCCTCTCGTAGACTGGTCCTCCCGGACGGCATTGGCCCATTTAGCTCAGAGACAAGGGTGACGGGCCAGAGGTGCCACCACCCCAAACTTGAAAGGCGGCCATCCATGGATCCATTGATGGATGCTCCATGATTCAGGGAGTGAGCTTCTGGTGTGGCGTCGAGGGAGGTGGAAAAGGGCGTCATCAGAAGCGCACAGCGGTGGGAACCGTATCGACATAAAGCAAGTCCATCAGAGACAGGCATTGCTTTATTACAGCAACAATATGTTGGGACGATTCGTTGCATTGCTATTCAAACACTGCCGATATCATGGCCTGGGGAGAGCTGCGCAAAACATTGTCATCAACAGTGGCTGCACTAGGATATCCCTGAGCTATACCTAGATGGCGCCGTCTGCTGCTCCATTTCATCACACAAATTAACCCCAGCTTCATATGACCCGAGCTTTCAACGCCATGACGGGCTCCTCCCAGCTCAAACAAGAACACTATTTGTCTCAGCAGCATCTGTCACATTCAGGTTCAGACATGGCCGAAACTTGTTCTCCCCCTTGATATCCATCCCATCCGGTATCCATCCTTCTCCTCCTCCTCCTCACAACCCGGCCTCGTTTTCACTCCTCGTGTCACGCTCCAACTCCTTAGACCTTAGCCCCTGTGATTGCCTGATGATGCTTAACCGTATCCGCCTGCGCTAGGGGGGCAATGAACCCCTGCTTCGCAACACAGTATGGATACAATAATCAAACCTCCAAGCTCCAGGTGTCCCCTGCGGCTCAAGGGTGATGCTCGATAGTGCAAACATCCAGGCAAGGGAACCAAGAAATCCGTGCCGCCAAACGTCATCGAGGGGCAGGCTCACAGACGCATATCCCCCATCACTGACGAGATGGAGTGGGCTAGAGCTTCGCCAGTGATCTCATTGACATTCCTGAGCGAGGCTCACGTTCAAGCTTGTCCACGGCTAGAACAGCTGTCATTCTCCAGCCCCGTTCGGGAGCCGAAATGGGACAGCTCCCAACAACGGGCCACCTTCTAGCCCGTGTCCGAGTTGAAGCCTCGTCTCCCGGGCAATCGTTGTGAAAGACATCTCAATCCCAGGTCAGGTGCTCACAGTAAAGTCATGGTTCTTCCATTTGCCCAGAGTAACAGCCGTCTTTCAGGGTGAACCTAGTCTACAACTACCTATCCAAGTACTTCGTATACTTGACTCATTGATCAATGTTCCCCATTACCGAGCATTTTGATCATCATCAAGCCGTGTCTTGTAGAGGCGTTACCCGAAGTTCAGACATGTTCCCCGTCTGGGCCCAACACAACCAAAAACGGCTTCGTGGTCCTCATCCGCATACCTCCCTTAGACAGCTCAGGTACCTACCTACCCAGAGGGCGAGCAACGGCCCGACCCAGTGAACCACATCCAGGCAGGTTCTAGATTTAAGCCGTCGATGTAACCCTTCAGTCGAACTACCCCATCGCGTCGTCTCGTCTCCATGTCTTCAGGTGGACGCGACGAATTGTTTCCAGATGCAGTCGACGGCTGCCTCAGACATGCTTGGCCAGCACGAAATCCAGCTCTAAGGCTGAATTTCTGACAGAACCTCCGTGATTCAGGTGCTGCCGTAGGATACCTGTTACCTGCCACTTGGTATTAGGCTGCCAATGAGATCACGCGTCAATTGCCCCTCATGTGGATGTGGAGGAGCATCTTGCATTGTCTCGACCTTTACGGGCGGCGTCTGGGTTGACATGTTTCACGGCGCCATCCCGAATAACACGGCCACACTTGAAGCTTATGTGGCTCACATGATGTGGCTGAGCAATGCAGGTCGGGACTTTATTTTAGCGGACCGAGATCAGGCTGTTCTTTTACTTCCCGTTTGGGTGGGACCAAGCTGTACAGGAGGCTGGAACTTCAGCTCATATCAGTTGGTACGTACCCACTATGCTTTGATCTGCATCCCAGCCTCTCCAAGGGCTGCATATTACAACCCAAAGAACAACGACATTCAATCTCAAAATTCGACGTCAGATCCGCTGTCCGATCCCTCGCGGACCGGCCTGAAAGACGGCTTGTTTCATTCATCGACACACGGGCTTTCACACCTCCTACCTTTCCTGGAAACTGCCCGTTCCAGCTACCAATGAATGCGTGACAGCGAAATCCCTAGCCTCGCCGTCCTCAACTCATCATGACACGCTCCCCGACCACCAGGCGGAGCCAATTGCTCTCGAGCCCCGAGCGTAACATCGCTGCGAGCTTCCTACTTGATACGCGAAACAACGAGCTTAGCCATCGGGATGCCCTGGCGGCCGCCCAGGTTGAGCATGAACGGGTGCGCCAGGCTGCGATCCGAGTCTACGAGCTTCATGAGTTGCAACAAGAGCACCGACGTATCGTCGAGGAGGAGAGAAAGGAGCAAGAGAGGCTTCGGGCAGAAGCTCTGGTAGTTGCTGAGGAAAAGAGACTTCGAGAACTGAAGGCAAAGACGATTCCTCGATTGCCCCCAGAGCCCGAACCTCCTACACCCCCTCCAGCGCCCAAACCAGATCCTTCAAAGACAACAAACGGTACTACACCAGTGAAGGAAACGAAGCGAGTTGAGCCATCGACCACTCCCCCTTCGGATATCAAGAAGCCTGCTCTTGCACCCCCTACCACTAGCAGCCCCTTCGCACCCCAGAACAAACCAACGATAAGCAGTCCACTTGCTGCTGCCGGTACAACTTCTGGACAAACCACTACACATGGCCTATTCCAGAAAACAAACGGGACAGCTACGGCGCAACCTGCTGCGCTTGCTTCTACCCAACCTGTACCCAAACCCGCCGCACCTCCTGCTCTACCTGCAGCGAGTCCCACCGAGGATCGATACAGCCAGATTCACCAGGAACTCAAGAAGCTGCGGCGGGAACTTCAGGCTCAGTCTAAAGTACCTGGCTCGCCGCTCAAGGGCAAGCTTGGAACCTTCCGTCGAGAGATTCGGGTGGCTATCGGCCAGCTGACGGGCGGCAAGGGTGCCAACGCCAAACCAGTAAGTAACATGTTTCGATATGAGAGCAAGGTCTAACAAAAACTAGGTCCAGAAGATCACAGACACATTGAAGGAGGCCTTGAGAGGCAACACGCCGAGTCCGCCAATTGACGTCAGCCTCTTTGTGGTCGACAAAAGAGAGCCCGTTCAGGGAGCCACCCACAACGACCAGACTCTGCCTTCACTCTTCATTTATCTCATGAATATCTGTGCCAAGGCCATTATCAACCAGTTCATCAACGAAGGTGGCGCCAACCCAAAGGCCGCAGACCCGGTTGGGGTCTTTACCGCCCACATCTTCTCAAACCAGGAGTTTGAATGGCGAGGGCAATCCCTGATCGACATCGTCATGGCCAAATACCGAATCGTATGCCCAGTCCTCTTCGGCCACAGAGGTAGTGATCGAACAGAGCGCGGTCGTATCTCCATCGGCTGGAAGAAGGATGGACCGGCCTGGATCACAGAACAGAGCCACAACGACAGGATGACTGGTCTGGGTGCTGGCTTTGCCTCTCTTTCTCTGAGAGACTTCAGCAAGTCATCAAAGAAGAACCCATACCCACCTACGAACTACTGGAAGGCGCTCGCATACATCGTCAACTCACCCCCCAACGAGATCTCAAACACGCAATACGTTGTGCTACGGTCCATGATCCAGGGCCACGAGCAACGCTTTCTCAACTTTTACGGCAACGCAGCTTTGGCAGCTCTGCGCCTTGCTCTTGTCGAATTTCCCAAGAAGGCACCCCAAAACGCCACGGCTGCTGGTTCTCTGGCCGCTCTGGCCGATGTGCTCAAGAGCGAGTCGGGACTGGTGCTGGCTTAGAAGAACAAGGACACCGGGCAAGGAGAATCAAAGGGGACGACGAGAAGAAGCAAATGGAAAAAGAACACATTCAAGCCGGTGCTGTAACAGGCGTTCAGGACAGAGAGATATCATTCTTGTTGATGAGGAAAGGCATCATCACATCACCATAGGCATAGGCTTGGCAGGCATAGCAGGTGTTTGGCGGACTTGTTGGATTATGTCACGCCGTTTAAGCAGACAAACGGTCACGTCTGCGCTCCTCTTTATCTATC
Organism: Fusarium ambrosium; assembly: GCA_003947045.1. NCBI lineage: Eukaryota > Fungi > Ascomycota > Sordariomycetes > Hypocreales > Nectriaceae > Fusarium > Fusarium ambrosium. The sequence continues at coordinate 165,789 of NIZV01000055.1, forward strand.
CTTCTAGTATACAACCAAGACAAAGAAAACAGAGAACAAGATGTCCCGGTCATTGCGTGTACGCAGTCGTAGCAATTCCCAACCCAAACTCCGATTTCCCAACGTTAAAAAAAAGTATCATGAACGCTTCTGACAAAGGTGTGTGCTGCGTCAGGACAGCCGCTGTATCCCCTTCTCTAAACTCAAGACGGGCGGGCGAGTATTATAGAATCAGGAGGAGAACCAACAGCAGGATAAGCACAAAGATGAGGACGGCTATACAGCAGCTACTGTACCGATCCTCGTTCGCACGTATCACATGCTGCAGTTTCTGCATACCTGTCTGAAGTCGGCCACCCACGCGATCAGCCGCCTCGTCGACAACTTCGAGCATCTCGCGTTGTTCCTCCAGCTCCCTACCCATATCGTCGGCCTGCCTTCGGAGATTGCCCACGGTTTGGAACACGCCGTCCAGGTGCTGATCCTGCTCGCGCATAATCTCCATCTGCTGCTGCTGTTCAAACTCGGCGTACGTATCGTCGCCGTCACCGTCGATGGCAAACGCGTTGGGATCGGGTAGGTCACCACCGCGAACAGCGTCGACCTTCTTTGCCAGCTCGTCGCGCATGTCGTCGATCTCGCCGCCGACCTCCTGCACCAGGCGCTTTCGACGTGTAACTTCATGTGCAGAGAGGCCGAACTGCGCGGGGTTGGACTCGACGGCCTGCACCGAGGCGACGAGGTCCGCTAGGTCGTCGGCGAGGGATGAGAGAGCGGCTTCGAGGTCGGAGCGGGCGGAAGCAAGTTCAGGGGAGTCGGCATTTGTGGAGAGGGAGCGAATACGGAGATATGAGGCGAACAACGGCCTAGCCGAGGCCATCTGGGTGAGAACATCTCTTGCATGAGAGTTAGCGCGATGAACAAGCCAAACATTGGGGATGATAAATGAGGGAGGGATGGAAACGTACTGCTGGACCTGGAGGAAGGGGTCCTCTTCGTTTGTGGAGGACATCATCCTAACGGTACGAGGCGTGAAGACGCATAAGCGTCAATATGCGATGATATCGAGGCGACTCTAGCAGATGAATTAATTGAAGCCAGAAGGTTCAATCTCGGAGCCTGTTCAGAATGCGACAATGGGACGGGAGGTTGGAGGGGATGACGTTGCAGGGACCCTTGGGTCTGGGGAGCGCTCGGTGAGAGCTGCGAGGTACGTACCTTTTTTCTGGGCTCCCTCTCAGTCACACCGAGCTCTCACCTACAAATTCGACCCGCACACCAAGTGAATTTGGATTGTGCATGAGAGATCGAAATTCAGGCAAATTCGAGGCCAATATTTGAGCTTGTCAGAACTTGGACTACTCGTAGTCTAATACTGAGTAGCTTTATTCAATCTGCTGTTCAACGGTTTGCCTAGTTCTCCAGAGTTTCGACACCTCCAACTCATCTTTAAGATAGAGCCTTTAGACACAACAGACAAGGGCTCCAAACAAGGGACGAGAGAACAACGTCGGAGAAGACCAGGGTCAGGCCTTAGCGAACATTCACGCAGCATACAGTAAGCTCCTAGCCAGACAGACCACCAAGAACCTATCATTGATACAACTCCAGGGTAGCCAAGAACTCAGCTGTATCTCATCATGATACCTGAAAAGCCCTTGCCATTCAATGGCAACTTTGCTTCTCCCGAGGAGTACATCGATGAACTCCTCAAGTTCTCGAGGACCTCGGAGACTTTCCAGATTCTCTGTGGTGGAGTCCATATCCTCGACTTCTTCACCATCGAACCTGGCCTCTTCCACTATGCCATACCCAAAGAATGGCACCCCTTCATCCTGTCGAGTAGTCTCATGGACCTCCTGGACCTCCTCATGCGGGATGATCTGGATAACCTCAAATTTGAAGGAGAGGCTCCTCCGGACAGCTTTATCAACTACATTCGAACTGTCCGAAACCTTTCTCTTGGCCGCTCGTTCACACCCCCGAAGGAGAAACTGCCTGCTCTGCCACGCCCAGTTGCCGTGGGCATGAACCGCAAGAAGGTTCATGAAGTCACTAACTTTGCCGATTATCTCGATAGGCTGTCGGGGGGTATTTCCGAGGAACTCGGTGACGAAATCACCCACTTTGTTGACTTTGGCAGTGGTCAGAATTATCTTGGCCGAGCAATGGCAAGCGAGCCATACAACCGATATGTGGTTGCCGTTGAAGGACGCGAGAATAACGTCACGGCAGCGAGAGGTCTCGACATGACCTCTGGTTTGGCTGTCAAGCCCAAGGTCATGAGAAACAAGAAGCTATGGAATCAGATCATCGAAGCACGCGGCCCAGATGCACAGGACGATCCAGAGGCTTTGGCCAAGGCTATCCGCGAAGTGGCAGGGGATGAAGCATTCGAATTCAGACCTACCAGAGAACTCGAAGCGGAATACACAGCGGAAGAAGGCAAGGGGTTTGTCCAGTATATCTCGGGTCGTCTCGACAGCGGTGATCTTGCCGACGTTATTGCCCAAATCGACAACGGGAGCAGAGTAGAGGGCGAAAAGAAGGACTTGCGGTTGATGGCAATGTCAATCCACTCCTGCGGAAACTTGTCGCACTTTGGAATCCGCTCCCTGGTTCTCAATCCCAGCATCCGGGCGGTGGCTATTGTTGGATGCTGCTACAACTTGATGACCGAGAAGCTAGGGCCCCCGACTTACAAGCATGCTTTCTTGAGACCAACTCTCCAGGCTGTCAACGGTCGGCTTGTCCGAGAATCAGACAAGCATGACCCGCAGGGATTCCCTATGAGCCAAAAGTTCTCGACATATGAAGGTGATGGCGTGCGACTGAACATCACAGCACGCATGATGGCTTGTCAGGCACCGCAAAACTGGACCGAAAAGGAGAGCGCAGGATTCTTCTCTCGGCACTTTTTCCGAGCAGTGTTGCAAAAGATATTCCTTGACCGGGGCGTGGTGACCAAGGTCCGGCATTCAGACGCCCAAGGAGGACCTGAAGTAGATGCTACTGTCGCCACCAAGAGCGACAGTGAAAGTCCCTTTGACATCAGCACCAATCCTGTCATAATTGGATCCCTGCGGAAGAATTGCTACGGGTCTTTCAAGGACTATGTGCGCGGCGCAGTGCAGAAGCTCACGACCAACAGCGACTTCAAACAGTATGCCGACGTGATGCGGGAGAAGATGGGCGACATAACGGACGAAGAAATCGAACGCTATGAGGCCACGTATCTGCCACGAAAGAAGGAGTTGTGCGCTGTTTGGAGTCTGATGGCGTTCAGCGCCATGGCTGTCGAGTCTCTCATCGTGTCGGACCGGTGGACGTTCCTCCGAGAACACGACGATCTCGTCCGTCATGCGTGGGTCGAGACAGTGTTTGACTACGAGCAAAGCCCAAGAAACCTGGTCGTCGTTGGGGTCAAGCGATAAAGTTTCCACCATCTCAAAATAGGAATGGATCAAGCTGTCTTGCAAAGACGTGTCTTTGCGGAGAACATGTCACTGAGTTGTTCGGATCCGCCCACATCCCATCTTTTCCAACGGTAGCCGTGCGGAGCTCGCGGTGTCCTCCGGGATGCAGGCGACCGACCTAGACGCGCAGAAGTGAAACAAGCTCTCTGTGCCTTGGCATTGGAAGAGTGGGAGGACAACCACGGCCGACAGCTGGTCGAGTTGACAATCCGGTCGGCTGGGGCGGTTACTGGGCGCGCTAGGCAAGATAGGCCACTGCAATGTCATGCATGAACCCCCCTCTTCTCTGTCGGGGCTTTCATGTCATAGTTAAAGTATCCATGACAGGACGGGAAGGCTTTGGTCGATCAGCGGCCCTGTCAGAACGGCCGAGACCGAGAGGCTGGGGGTCCGAGAAGCCTTTGTTATCCGGACGAGTTTGGAGCCGTCATTCGTGGAGATACAGTATCGTCAAATCTCGACAACTAGACTATGCCATTACGATAACTGCGATGTAAGCTGGTCAAGAATCCTTTATCAAACAGCCCACCTGCGCTTAGCTCCCGTCCCACAACGGGCGGGACAAAGGACCCTCATTGATAGGTATTAAAGAGGCATATCTGCTGATAGGTATCAAGAGAAGAGCTAGTTGCTTCGTGCTATCCGCCGACAATTACCGGCTCTAGAGACAGTCGTACGCAGACCACATAGTTGCTCATTCGATAGCTGAGTGACCTGACAGGAGGATGAGACTTGTGGGGAGAGAGGTGTTGCCACTGAATCCGGCAGTCTTGTGTCGCCATGGGCCGGCCAAGGTCGCCATGGCCCCTCATTCCAGAGGCACGCAAACACCTCATCTGTGCACGCAGTTGACAGCGTGACAAGGGTTTCAGTGGAAGCTGCGTCACTTCTCGACGTGCTTATGAGCTGCAGCCGGATGCGCAAGGCGACATGTTCCGCGATGCAATGCGAAGCCTCACAGGCGGCAGGTCACGCAGTGAATCACGAGTCAGTGGTGCCATTGGCAAGCCATTGGCAAGGGGCCCAGAAGCGGGGAAGAGGGCTCCAGAGAGCCAGAATCATTGGAGAAGCTGCTCCCTTGCGCCCGTTGCAACGGCACCTGTCGTGGGGTCCATTACCCGAAGCAGATTTCGTCAGTGAGATCTCTCGGAGATGCCTCACTGTCGTGTCCTTTGTCCATCACGGTGAGCAGCCCTTTCCAGACGCGTGCAGCGGGTCAATACCGGGGGATATATGCGATGTGACGAAGACTGAGCTCCTTCGGGGAATGATGAGCAACCATAATTGAGTGTTGAGGTTATACGACAGTCGATCAGAGGGTTAGTTGAGAGGTGCATGCATCAATTTCGTCCTGCTGGCTGGCGTTCATAACAAGGCAGAGCCAGGGGAAGCTGCCGCTAGTGCAAGTGTAGGGGCAGAATGCATCATAAACGGAGAAGAGGAAGCTCGGCGCCTGACACTGCTAGAGTCGGATGCAAGGCGGAGGCGAAGCCGAGTCGAGACATGAGAGCTGGAGGTGCTGATGACCCAAAAGAAAGGGTGACGATGAAAGCTGGGGTTCCTGGGAGGTTTCCGAGACGGGCAGGCCGCAGAAAACACCAGGGTCTATCTGCCTTGGAGCCGAAGCTGGGGCTGACGGTACGACGAAGCTGGGATGAAGAAAATGATGAGTCTTAATCGTGACGTCTTGAGGTGAAGGTGAAGGCAATATCTGCCCGAGGTGAAGGGCATGTGATGGATGTGAGCATAAGCGGACTGACGAGGAAGGGAAGGCCCAAGGCATCATCGTGGAGTTGTTCCTGCCTGCCCAGAGACGGGACGAGTACCACCTACCTGCTTTGCTCGCCAGGGCAGGTGCCGCCTGCTCCATACGGGTACCTACCTCACTTACACTTGAATCCTCCACCAACATCAACACCAACACCAACACTAACAAAATCGCCTTGACCCGGACCCAGGCTCACGGTTCGCCCGCTTGCTTGATCATGGCTCGTTCTCCTTCAAGCTCACGTCAAAGCCCCCGAGCAGAAGGCCAAGCTTGGACTAGTCAAGCATGTCTTGTCCTACACTCCGCTACAAGGTTGCAAGGGTCCTGATCCTATCCGATCTCAGCCCAGCGACGGCATCTCACCCCTGCCCCCACGCACCAACAACTTCTGCAACTCTACGGATCCTACATACAGTACCTGCACCTATCATTGTGCTTGGCTGCCACAACCTTTTGCTCCCGGTCGATCTCGAGACCACTGTCACGCACTCGAATCGGCCACCAGCTCTGGCTTTAGATGGATGCCACGAGTGTGCATCTTGATCTGGCGATGTATGTCGTCTTGATGGCTGTTTGGAAACCAAGACCGCTGCCGTAAGCGAAACGAGCTGCGTGTCTTGACCTTTTGGGAACTGTGGCATTTCTGTGACTCGGAGAGCCACGGCGCTTCTGATCAAGTATTGTTGCTTTTGTCCTCGGCTCCATAGCACATAATGCTGTGAAACCACCTGCATCGCAATTACAGAAGCCACCTGCACCTTTCAGGTTCCGCCTTACCCACTGGGATGTTGGATAGAAGGGTGATGCCTTGGGCATCGGGACATTGGGTGATGATCTGCGCCAGGAAACCCCCGAGCGGCCTCACTGAAGCGAGCGTGTCCATCTCCCACAGACGATACAATCGATGCAAGCACAGCATGGCAGGTCGGCACATAGCCGTGGAAAACGACCTCGAACCATGCTGTCCAGAGCATCATCGGCTGTGGACAGGGGTTGATTGAGCCACTGACGCCTGATTGCACCAAGACATTGTCGGCTTACACTTTCTTGAGGTCTAGTGGGAATATCCACCCCCATGCCCGTCAACGCTGCCGCCATGATGGCCCAACTCGGCCAACTACGGTAGTTCCCAGGTCGGCCTTTGACTTCCTTTGGCTTGGCCTGTCTTGAGTGGACTCGCCTAGTCCCTGCAAAACCCTGCAATACTCGACCTTGAAGGGACGTGCCCTTCCCGTCCCCATGGTGTGAGCAACTAAAGTATGCAAGCTGCTCGCTCAGAGATCAGGAAGAGAGAGAGAGTTATTAACGTGGGTTTACCCTTATCGCCTCCATCCTTTGCCTAACCTGCATCGATTCTTCTCAATCCCCCTCGTTTTCCTTTTTATTAACCTTTCGTCAACCTCTCGAAAAAAAAAAAAAAACTCTTCACACCATTTCAGCTTGGGTGCCCCTTTCACTAACATCAAACTTTACCGGTTTTCCAGCACTCCCGTTGGCGCTTCCAGCTCTTGTTTCTCGTCCAACTTTAGCCCAAACCTTGGAGCAGACGGACCGAGGTTCTTTCCATGATCGAGTCAGCCCCTCGACTGTTATCGCATACCTATTGCCCGTCCAGCCTAGCTTGAGTTTGCCGCAGACATCGATTCGCATTCAAGTTGCGACCAGCCCCTCATTGAACACAACCTCGCCTGCCCCAGGACTCGACATTGGCGGTTCATCATGAACGCGCAAGTTTCTTTCCTTGTAAGTTGGTGCTGCAGTTTCTGCACACAAATCCTTTCTTACTTGACATCTGTCTTACTCTTGATGCTACTGCATGACATTGCATGCGACTACTCAACGACGGGCGTTTCAAGATTGACAAGTTAAAGAGTTGTTTGTACATTACATCGGCCTTATTCTAACCTTTCGCTCTCTAGGATGGCACCTATACGCTGATTCACATCCCTCTCAACCTCTACTCGACACTGCTCCAGCCCATCCTCCGCGTCCTCCTCCCACAGTCTCAGAGCCTGGGAAACTTGCGCGATTCACCAGAGTACGAGTTACAGGGTCTCACATCTGATGGTCAACATGGCTTTCTCAACATCAGCATCACCCCCCTTGAGTGCTCGGTGGTCTGTCACTCGTCCTGGGCACAGAATGTTTTCGAGCCTGTCTTGAGGACACTTCCGCGCGATGTTGCCAAATCCGTCTCGGTCTCCAAAGACTCGTACATGATCCTCTCGGTCATTAGTGCTGGACTCGATGCGGGCGGCCGTGTAATGGAGTTGACGTCTCCACTGGCGCTGGCTGGCATCCCCATCTTCTTCATCACCACCTACTACTCCGACTTTATTCTAGTGCCGACCAAAGAGCGAGACAACGTTGCCAAATCACTCTTGGCCAAGGGATTCGAGTTGTGCGAGAACGAGTCCAACTATGTCACACAGGGATATAAGAAAGGTGCCGCTCAACCGCCAGTAACTCCGCCACACGAGGGTCTTCCGTCCAACGTTTCCGAGATGCAGAAAAACACCTTTGGCCTGCTCAAGAAACGACATGTCACCCCTCATATCGAGGAGGGCTTGGTGTTGGTGCAATGTTCTGGCCGTGAGGCATCGCAGCTTGCATCCTTCAACCACCAACGACCTTCGATCAGCCGACACACCACGGGGAACGGTCGACGACCAAGCTGGGCGGATAATGTCGATACGAAGCTGTACACTTGCATCATCTCGGCTCTTGTCTCGCAACCACGGTTCATGTCGGTTACGCTGGCCCAGGACGACCCACCTTCGCTACTCCTCGACAAGAACCTCCTTGATGTTTTTGGCGACTCTCTGGTGGGGGATACAGAAGGCTGCCTGATTCCAATTTTCCTCAACCTGGAAAGTCTGTCTTTGGAGGCCACTGGTATCGTCTGCGGTGTCGCCGGTATCTTGGTTCAGGATCCGCAGATAGCGGAGAGCTCGGAACTCTCGTACCTTTCAACAGCTCAAGCCGGTGCCGTCATTCTCTCAGACGAGCAGTCTGTCCGGGCCATGGGTATTTTGGAGCCACTGCTTACCAAGGAGCCGTAGGGAGGTGGTCTTTTAAACTTGTAACAAAAGGGGAGATGAGTTGTTGACAGATTTGTAACACCAAGGACTTTCAAACCCAAGGAGAGAGAGGCGTTTGGAGATGGCGTAAATGATTTTCATGTAAGGTAGCTGGGCGGCAGAGCATGATGATGCTGGGGATTTGTATCCCCTATGTAATCCAAGACGTGCGTGGAGTGGATGGTGGGCGGCTTTTTGTGTATCTGTCTGGCGTTTCTCCGGGAGGAGCTGTTCTGTTCCCAAATCGAGATACCATGATGATTGTGTAACAACTGGCGTTGCCGTGACTCTAGGTCTGTGATGCCTTGTTTGAGCACCTTGTTACTTTCCCTTCTTCTTCTCCTCAACCAAGCCGGCTTTCACAAAGCCATCCCTCGCAACGGCGTTGATGAGTGCAAACCTCTTAGGTCCCAGCTGCACGCCGCCATACCACCTCGTCACCACAACCATGGCATCCCAAATATCCATGAGCTGCATGAGATGCAGCAGCCTCCCTCCCGCAGCGGCCTCCCCGTCGTCGTCACAGTCTTGGAAGCTCGCTGCCCCGGGTCCCTTGATGCGCCACGCCGTCATGTTGTGCGTCGCTTGTCGGATGCGCTTGTCGGATGCTAGCAGCACTTGCACGTAGTGCCTCGCCTGGTCTGGTGACGTGACGCGCGCGACGTGTGCTATAAAGGTTGACTTGGTGTCTGTGATGGGTTCTGATAGGATCCATTCCGGGGGAGGAAAGGATGGTTCCTCAATCTCATGTTCTTCTGGTGGTGGTGAAGGTACACTCGATACTTCTTCTTCAGCTTCCTCTTCAGAACGCCTCGTAAACTCCTCAACAGCATCAAACAAACAAACAATCCCCTCTTGAAAAACACTCTCCAACGCCTCACGGAAGAGTTTAAGATCCCTGGCTCCAGCACCCCTCACGCCGCCAGAGCTGTGATGCGTGCCGAGGACTGACGGTGGTTTTGAGGGGTACTCTTGCGGGAAGCGGACGCGGAGGGAGGAGGCTTCGCCGGGGAGGTTGAGGATGAAGACGGTGGTGTCGCCTTCTGTTGGGACGAGGCTGCCGTCGCCGTAGATGGAGTTGATGGCTTCTACCTCGTCTTGGAGTTCTTCGGACATTGTTCGGGGAGTGAGGGGTTGTGTGTGTATGTGTTGAGGGATTGGGTGAGTCTCTTGAGTATCAGGGTTAATAAGAGGAGAATTGGATTTATTGGAGAAGAGAGACAGCCTTGAAAGTATATGTTAACAGGGAGACGTTGACCTGTTGTTGAAAGTCAGGAATATCATCTCAAAGTTCACCGCGAGAATTACTTACCATCTGCAGCCCCACATCATGCTTCCCCAACTCCATGACCCACCCCGGATGATGCTCCCGACAGCTTCAATGCACGAGTGACATGTACAGACAATACACCACCAGTCAGCGTGAATAACCAAGAAATATTCAAACAATTTGATATCGATTCAACACACTAAACTATGGGGCGTCTCAAACAGTAATCGAATACCGGCTTTCTCCTGACTTATCCCCCTCCGTATCCTTCTTCTATGCCCAAGACCGCAACTGCTCACAATGCAACGTCTCTCGAGATCATCTCCCGAGTCTTGATTTACTCGTCCATGACAGCTGCGAACTTGTCCGTCATCTTCTGTTGGATCTCCTCGTACTATCAACCTTGTTAGCATATACTTCAAAATCGTCATCGTGTTGCTTACTCTCTTGGAGATTACATCCTGACCATCGGTGGGGACCTCGAACTTGAGCTGTCGCAGGTTGGCCTGAAGGTCAGAGGTAGCCTCTCGCACCTTGCTCCAGCTCTGGCCCTGAGCAATCGCCTTCTGGGCCTCATCGTGGAAGCCCACCATGAGCTTCATCATCCACTCAGTCTTCCAGATGGGGCAGAACTGGTCATAGTCTGAGTAACCGTTCTGCTGCAGGAAGTCCTCCTTGAGCAGAGCCGCAATGTCCAGAGTGATCTTGTCGGGATCAGACAGCGCACTCTTTCCCACCAGCTGCACAACCTGGTCAAGTTCCTCAGAGTCGGAGAGAAGCTGCCTGATGCGGTCTCGGAGACGGGGGAAGTCGGGGTAGTTCTTCTCATAATACTTGTCTAGTGTGTTGGTGTACTTGCTGTACGAGGCGGATGTGTTGATCGAAGGGAAATGCTTTCGCTGAGCAAGCTTCTTGTCAAGACCCCAGAAGACCTGCACAATACCCAGAGTGGCCGTAGTGACGGGATCCGAGAAATCACCACCAGGGGGACTGACGGCACCGACAATGCTGACACTGCCCTGGCGCTCAGGAGATCCCAGAGTCTTGACACGACCGGCTCGCTCGTAGAACGAGGCAAGCTTGGCACTCAGATAAGCAGGGAAACCCTGATCAGCAGGCATTTCTCCCAGACGACCCGAAAGTTCTCGAAGAGCCTCAGCCCATCGGGAGGAAGAGTCAGCCATCATGGCAACGTTGAGACCTTGGTCACGGAAATACTCGGCTACAGTAATTCCTGTGTAAATGGAGGCTTCTCGGGCAGCGACGGGCATGTTGGAGGTGTTGGCAATGAGCGTAGTTCGCTTCATGATGGGCTCCTTGCGACCGTCCACCTCAATGGTGAGCTCGGGGAAATCCTTCAAAACTTCGGCCATCTCGTTGCCTCGCTCACCGCATCCGACGTAAACGATGATATCACTGTTGGAAAACTTGGACACAGACTGACTAATGACAGTCTTTCCACAACCGAAAGCACCAGGGATAGCGACAGTTCCACCCTGGACACTGGGGAAGAGGGCGTCGAGAACTCGCTGACCGACGATGAAGGGCTGATCGGCAGACATCTTGTCGTTGGTAGGGCGAGGCACTCGGACGGGCCAGGACTGCATCATGGGATACTCGGTCTTCTTGCCATCGAACTCGACCTCGAGGAGCTTATCGACGACTGTGTACTCGCCCTTGGAGGCGATCTTGGTAATGGTTCCTCGGGCGCGAGGGGGTAGCAGAATCTTGTGGCTGGGGAGGAAAGAGTTCTCGAAAACCGTACCCCAGACATCACCACCGGAGATGTGGTCACCGACCTTCAGGGTCGGGGTGAACTCCCACTTCTTCTCGCGGTCGAGCGCGGCAACCGAGACACCGCGGGGGATGTAGATGGACTTGGAGATGTTCGAGATGGCCTCGAGGGGACGCTGAATACCGTCGTAGATACCGTTGAGAAGACCGGGGCCGAGCTCGACGGACAAGGGCTTCTTGGTTCGGAAAACGGGGTCACCGACAGTGACGCCAGCTAGGATCTTAATTAGTATCGCGGTCTCGAGTTCCATCATGGGTTGTCGTACATGTCTCCTCGTAAACCTGAATGGTGGCTTGGTCGCCATTGATTCGAATAACCTCACCGGCAAGGTTATCGTGACCTACTTTGACCTGGACGAGTTGTTGGTTAGGTTTGGGCTGGTGATGACGATGGTGGATGATTGCGACTAACCAACTCGTACATGGCAACACCAATCATGTCCTCAGCCACCACGACGGGACTGTTGAAAGAGTTAGTAAAACATGATGACGTCTCATGAGCGTTTTGCAGGATGCATTTCGAGGACGCAGATGAGTCGCGAAGCCGTAAAAAGCTGGAGGAACTGACCCGGAGATGGAGTAAATCTTGCCTAAGAAGATTGTTAGCGACCAGGTCAAGGTACCTTCAAAAGTGCCCAAACATGAGCGCTCATAGCATCTACATACCCTGTTGAAGCGCATCATCTTCGTTGACGTTGCTGCTAGCAGCCTTTGCTTTCTGCAGCATTGGTCATGTCAGCCTCTCGAATCCAGCGGGGCAATGGACGCCGTGTCGTCACGGGTCTGGCAGCAGGCATCAGGGGAACCAAGTTTCTTGGAGGTCGGGAATCAACATACGGGAGGCATCTTGGGCGGCGAAACGGGGGCGCTGTCGGGATCAAGACGGATCAGAGGAATGGGTCTCGGAGAGGACGGCGACACTGGCCGGATGCAGGGTAGAGTCGGGTCGGAGGAGGAAGAGGTCGAGGGAGGCGGTCGAGATGGAGTTGGAGATGATGGAGACGGAGATGGTGGTGGAGAGTTTGGCAGAGGCACCTGGCAAGCTACGTCGACTAGAGCCTGAGCGGCAGCGACAGCAGCAGCACGAGCTTGCACCTTCCCAGCTCCAGTTCCAGGTCCACGGTGGAGCCTGGATGATGACGATGCGGTGCGGGTGGGGCCTCCGCCACCTTGAGCTTGGGAACGAGCAGCGGCGAGGGCGTTAGCGGCTGCCGCAGGGGCTGAATCGCTGGAACTGCTGCTGAAGTTCCCCGCGCGGCCCCTGGAGCTGTCGCTGTGTGTGGCTTTCCCTCTGTTGTTGTCGTTGGTGTCTTCGTCCTCAGAGTCGTCCTCGCCTCGGGCGCGGATCAGGTCCAGAAGCGAGGGCCTTGCTCGCAGGGTGGGACGGATGCCGAGCATGCAACGAGCGCCTCTTTCGGCAAGTTTTCTTTTTATTCTCTTTTTTTGTTGTGCTGTGTGATTGCGACGATGCGAACGAGTTGCTTAAATTATTGGTACTTGTGTTGATGGAAGGAGGGATGGGTGAGGTGCAGGGCGGGTGGCTTCCACAACAGGACAACCTGAGCCTTAGCCACGGAACCTCTAACGCTTACGCTGCGCTGCGGGCGCTGATCATGGTGCAGCAATCAATGCAAGTGGGTGCCTAATCCTTGTTTGATGCCTCGCCAGGCCGCGTCTTGTTGGAATATTGGTTTCACATGAGTAGTTCATCCTTCCCATCATCATGATCAACCAACTGAGGCCGTGAATGGGATATATCGAGGGGCTGGCCAACCATCACAAAGAATTTTGACGCCAATACTAACATCAGGTCTCAGTACGGAACAGGTACTCAGACAATGTCTAATATCTTGGCAACAACATATCGGTATGTATCGTATAGCTGTCTATCTGGCGAAATGTTCAGTCTATTCGGTGACATCAATTGATCCTGAGTATTGGAAGTTGATTAAATACTAAACAACGCAAAAAGAAGCACCCCTACTCTCTACACCGACTCTGGCTGCTCGCTCACTTCGTCTTCTTATCTTGATTCTCCCGCTCCCACTCCTCTCCCAACTCCTTCGCCTGTTGATTGAGCTCCTCGATAGACGCCCTCGCCCCAGGCCACGGCTTCCTTCCCCGTCCAGTATCAAATAGTCTGTAAACCGCCGGTATGTCGACGCCGTCCATCAGCAGGTTATAGAACTTGCGGTCATTCCACCAAAGCTTCCACGCCTGCCACGAAAAGCACCCTAGGTTCTCCGTCACGCCTGTACCTGCTGCTTGGTTTAACCACTCATACGTTGGCGCTGAGGCGAGTCGTAGGCCGAGGTGGGGAACTGGTCCGATCTCGAGGGTCTTGACCATGAAGTCGTAGTGGGCGTCAATGTCGCGTCGTCTCTCTTCTGCTGATTCTATGGGGTAGCTGCCGGACCAGATGCCGGCGAGTGCCATTGAGATTAGATCGTAGAGAACGAACGGGGGCTTCATGATGATGACGTGGCCCAGGAAAGCTAGTGAATCTGGATATTGCTCTGAGAGGAATCCATGGTATAACCGGGCAAACTTGTTGTCGTCGCTGTAATGCTGAGTTGCTTCGATCTTCTTGTTATGATCAGGGGCGATGGCTGAGTCGGTTGGATCACCAGGACCCCTGACCACAGAAAAGTCGTAATGATAACCCGAGCAGAAGATGATAGCATCAAGGTCATCCAAAACGGTCCCGTCGGTTAGGGTGACAGACTTGGGTCCTGTTACCTCCTGAATACCCAAGACCGACTTGACACGACCATCTCGGAGGTTATCAGCAAGGTCATCCGAGAAGATTGGAATTCGGTGCAGGATTCCGTCGATAGGCCGAGATGATGCAAAAGATGAGTGCTCTGATAGAAATGGAAACGCCTTGTTTCGCTGGCTGATGAGACCCTTGGACATGAGTGCAGCAAAGGCTCGTGGCCATAGACTTCCAAGCGCTCTCACGCAAATTCCGACACGACGACTCATGGAATGATCGAAGGCTTTGCCTTTGACTCTCCGAGGGAGCTGTAATAGTGGTTAGTGTTGATTGATGACTGTTACTTGATGCCACTCACGAGGTAGAATTGGCCTCTGTGACTTAGATAGACCTTGCTGGCTCCGGCTTTGACAAGAAAGGATGTCGTGTCGGCTCCCGTAGCTCCAATACCAACAACAAGCACATTCTTATCCTTGTACTTGGAAGCATCCTTGAACTGCCGAGAATGAAGGATATCTCCCTCAAACTTATCGATGCCCTTGACATTGGGGATGTTCTTGGCGTTGAGCATGCCCGTCGCGACAACCACGCGGCTAAACGTCCTACATTCTTGGACACCGGACTTTGTGTTTTTGGTAAAAACCTTCCATACTCCGCGTTCTTGATCACGCTCTACATGATCGACTGATGTGGAGAACTCGATGTGAGGGAGCAAGTTGAAGTTCTTGGCGTATGATTCGATGTACTTTTCGAGATCCTTTTGTGGAGGGTGGACGGGATAGTCTAGCTCTATGTAAGCTACTATAAACCTAGTCAAGCCGCAATATACAGTACTTACCATAAGGTATAGGAAAGTCCGTAAAAGAACACTTTGACTTGTTAGAATGTCTAAGATAGGCAGTGTCCGCGTTCAACTCACACAATGCCTGGAGGTATTTAAAGTAGTTTCCGTCAGAGCAGTAGTCTGGCCCGGGTTCAGAGAGGCATGCCAGGTACCACCAATGTACTCATTTCTCTCAAACGCAGTTGCGTTGAGGCCCTGCTCGAGGAGGTTCTTGAGGGCGAGAAGTCCGAGGACTCCTGTGCCTATCACGCACACGTCAGAGCCGACTTGTTGACTTTGTGAAGAGGCCATTTTCGTAATAGTGTTGTTTGATTGATGATATTAGAGCTATGAATACCAGAGCAGTCTCAACGCATCATTATATATTCAATTTCCCATCCTCTAGCTCTCAATCTCACCTCCCATGGTAATGCTCCAGCCTGCGGCGCCACGAACCTCAACACTATTGGCAGGCTCGGATGGGTTGCGGATACGTTCACGGCGTGTCAGCATCTATGCCTCTTTCAGAGCCATTTTTCAACCTAGCCGGAGGTATTGCCTTTGTGGTGTATGGCTTGGCATGTTCTGGGGGTGTAATATTTTGGTCGACTGGGGTTGTTGATCTGGCCTGGGTGAGATTTGTATGTGTCCGAACAAAGTCTCCGGCGTATTGGTTGGTCAGAGAGCTCTGACAGCTCATTTATTGTACGTCTCGGAGGTTCTTTGGTTCCGCGCCAGCACCGGAGGTAATAGACGAGCTGACTGGCTTGACAACTCGATATATCTGATTACTGATCTCGCCACTTGGATGAAGCCGGTATTTATAGCTGGATAAGCTTATCGAAGTCAGTTTTGCTAAGGGTCTGCGCCTTCAAAACTCGGCCGAATGTTGAGCCGTCAATATCGCCTCAGATGATATCAAGATGTCTGATAAAGTCTCCGGTGGAACTTGAGAGTCTTGAGAACAACATTTCTTTGGTCAGTTTACCATGAGTACTGTATACCTAAAGTACGTATATCGTGTATATCGTGTATCAGTTCCTTTGCAATAACAAAATCGATCAGTCAAACAACTCCAGATTCTTCCCAAGTAGCAAACCCTCCAACATCTCCAACACGCCCTTCTTCGACACCAAAGCCGATAATGTAGCCTGCATGACGGAGATGCCGCATTCATCCCGCTCTGCGCTATCTTCCATTCTCCTCTGGTAGTAAACACCCAGCGTGGGAACATCGCAGTTATCCTCACTCCGAGCTGCCCGTAGCTGACAGATCTGTGTCTCTCGACAGTCTTCATTGCACTCTGGCTGTTTCCACCCACGGCTCATGCGTAGCATGAAATCGTCGAATGCCTTTTGGTCTGTCTCGAACCTTTCGGTTACGTTGTGCCAGAATCCTGCTGTGAGCTCTGCGTGGGGGTGTGTCAGGGGAGGGTTTGTGAGAGGTCCGTATGTCTCCTTAGCTGAGTAGTATTTCTTCCACACAGGCCCTTGAGTCTGGTAAGTGTCGGAAGTCATGTCAGCGCTATAAGTTGTCGCGTCCAGAACAGCAAAGGTGACTGGGTCAACATCGTAAACGCGGAACGAGGGCATCCCCGACATGGGCGTAAGTGAGGGTCCTATGTACGAGGTCACCAGAGCATTAGAAAAGCTCCTATTCGAAGAGTCGGCGTATGTAATCTGGAAATGGTCTCTATGCGTATGTCCGTAGAACATGGCTGCGATAGTTCCCGAGTATCGGTTCACGACCTCGTTGAGATAATGCGACTGGTCATGGAATGCATTCCTGTCTCCCAGCGGCATATGTCCGATGATGTAAACATGTTCGCCTGCCTTCTCTGCAGCATCGAGTTCTATAACAAGCCACTCGATCTGACCACTTGGGTCACGGAGCATTTCCTTCTGGAACAGCCAGAAGTTCCCGCGGTAGAACAGGTTGGTGTTGAGAGAGATAACACGCAGGTTTCCATGAGGGTATCGAGTCGAGTACGCTCCGAGTTCCTCTGCTGTGACGGCGGCTTTGGGACCGATCCAGCGTGACCAGATACCTGAGAGGAGATCGTAGATCCATTGGGATGAGTTGCCAATTGAGTTGGGTTGGAAGGCGTTTGTAGGATGTGCTTCGTGGTTTCCAGCGGTGCCGTAGACGATTCCCAGGTGATTATCCATGTTTACATAGGATTCGACAACTATGGCGAGTTAGCTTATGCCAGTGACAGATATGAAGCACATACTCTGGCCTTCATTATAAGGGATGCTCGTGTTCCAGATGGCGTGGTCGACAACATCTCCCGTAAAGATGCTAAAGGCGGCATCGGGAACCAACTCCTTGATAGCTTTATACATGCTAATCTCGAGCCTAGCGGGAGAATCACAGGTGTGTTCGCCATATGGGCCAGCGGGAGAGTCCGTGTTACCAGGTTCATCTCCCTCAGTGTAAGGCCTGTTCAATTAGAAAGTCTTCTTAGAATCTTGGAGATGAAAGCACTCACCTGCAGCATATAGGCTTCCTACACTCTGAATTCGATCCCTCGGTATACATTTGGTCGACATGAATATCAGAGTAGTGCACCACCTTAATGGGATCTTGTCCGCTTGGGGCAGGACGCGTGCGAGGGAGCGTCTTGGGTGGGAAGGGAACTGCCCATGGCTCGACTTCTGGATATTTGCATAGTCCCAAGAAGGTTATGCAGAATAGATCTGATGTCTTTGAACCGATGACTAGATTTCTCAAGGCCTCGGCAATGATGGGTCCTTCAAGCTCGATGGTCCCATCGCAAACATCTGAATCCTCCACCTACAACCAGTGAGTGATGAATCAACTGACGACAGTAAAGATACTACCTTTGATAACTTGCATATATCCTTGACTGTATCAACAAAGGCTCGATCGCCAAGAGCAGCAAGCCCTTTGAAGGTTAACAGAATCCCCTGCATAAGTTAGTCCCATGTCTCTCCTGCGGTGTCTGGGTTTACTTACATGGCATCCCGAACACGACGAAACACCTCTGCTCTGCTCCCATATCCGATCTGCCCAACCGTCACCGCTCAACGTCTTTTGAGCATCGGTGACGCCTCGAGGTGAATTAGCCGATCCGTCACTACCGAGACCTCGTCCCCCAAACAAGCCAAGACATGTCAAGAGAGCTGTAGATAACCGCATCTTCACTCGAGTCAACAATCACATCACCCTAAAGTGAAGAGAGTTGAAGAACAAGAAAAAGAGCATGTCCCCCAACAAAAATATATCCCCGTAATCATGATCACCAGGGTCGCTTCCCCCCCTAGTCTGTGAGGCGTGACTATGTCGTCTTGTAAGGGTTCCCCAGAGAGGCTTAGGGCGGGCCACCATTAAGTCCGCATGACCCAATCGGAGCCGACGTTTTGGGCATGGTACTGGGGATAACGTCATCGTAGATTACTAGGTGTTGGTCATCATGGATGATATTGATGATGCTGTTGAAGTTGGAGGCATCTATCGAGGCGAGTGTTGATGGAGTAGTCAAAATGCTTCACGTTCATTGCTACTAACCGCAATATGAGCTGACTTGCATGTCTCAGAACGCATTCATTCATCAATAACCTAGGTACTCTATATCCAGCTATGTTACATGATTTCCAAGAGGAGTGTTTTCGACCAGCCTCCTACCAGAACTGGAATGTAGTAATACACGGAGCAAGAAACCAGCTCCCTCTTTTGTTTTGTACAAGACCCCCCCCCCAATGCATAATTTTCGTCCAAACCATCATCTTACACTGAACCACCACGCGGTGCCTATTTATTCTGTTTGAATAGCTTGTGTGGGAGCGTCCTTGAGGTCCACGCAACCTTGATGCCCTTGCCCCTCTTCTCTTCTCTCTTCAAAATCTTCCTATACAGCTGCCCGCGTGCCGTTGACTTTGCCAGGCCTCCTTGCCAAGCCCTGTACCATTGCTTGTTTCGCTCCTCGGGATCTGCCTGGAGTGTCTTTTTTCGTCGGGCTCGGAGCTGTCCAAGGATCCTCACGGCCCTTTCCTGAGGTAGCTCTGTCACCGTGTACTCCACCACCCATCGGCGCTTCTCTTCCTTGCCGTCCTTTATCTCGACACGCTCGACGACTTGGTCATCCATCTTGTTGCGAATCGTAATGTACATTCCGAGTAGCTCCCGCTCCTTGGGGACTTCCTCCTTGACTGAGGCGGCGTCTAGCGATTCTGTGCTTGCTCCAGTAGCCAGCGCTTCTTCCAAAGGAGTAGGCTCAGATTCACCCTCGACAACTTCCTCGACAGCTTCCTCGACAGCTTCCTCGACAGCTTCTTCGACGGGTTTCTCGACAGCCTCCTCGACAGCCTCATGGTGTGGGTCTGTGCTTGAAGCTCAAGGCAACTCACAGATTACGGA